>JAUCNO010000425.1:8360414-8385176 GCA_032353835.1 Enteromius viviparus
CTGTCTTTGTCGGATGATTGAATGTGCTTCGTTCATGCGTCTAGCTGCTCTGTCTACTCACCTTGCTGTCTCGTCACATCACGTCTCGTCTCGTCTTGCCTCATCCAAACTAGTTATTCGTACGTGGAACCTTTTCTGTTTTTTCCTTTGGCTAAATTATTTTTTGTGTCCAGAGGTCCCCTGAAACGCTGTGTCCGCCGAGCTTTTCGGGGCAATCCACCGAGTGCCGCGCTTTCCTCATCCAGTGCGAGGTGATCTTTTCCCTGCAGCCCATCACCTACGCTGAGGACCGGGCCCGCATAGCATTTGTCCTCTCCTTGCTCATCTGAAAGGCTCGAGACTGGGCTGTGGCCGTCTGGCAGGCTGGGGCTCCTTGTTGCGCCAGTTTCGGAGGGAGATGATCCGCATTTTTGACCGGTCGGCCCATGGACTGGAGGCCCCTCGGCGACTGACCACCTTACGCCAAGACAAGCGCCCAGTAACCGACTACGCCATCGAATTCCGCACCCTCGCTGCTACCTGCGAGTGGAACGAACGAGCTCTTTTCGCCCGTTTCCTGGAGGGCCTTTTGCTGGAGGTCAAAGAGGAGGTGCTGGCCAGAGAACTGCCCGATCACCTGGAGGATCTTATTGAACTCGCTTCCCGGCTGGATAGGTCTATGGATCGGCATCGGCGGGAGCGCTTCTCCCGTTCCGGGGAGCACTCTAATGTTCGGCCAGCCTCCGCTTCATTTCCCGAACCTATGCAGGTGGGGGCGTTTCGCATCACACCGGATGAGCGCAGACGTTGTTTAGAAGGCTCTCTGTATGTACTGCTGGGAGAAGGGGCACTTTGTCGTCGGTTGTCCAGTAAAAGCCAGCGCTCGCCGGTAGACCGGAGGGTACTGGCGAGCGCAATCCCCGCTCCTCCGCCTGAGGGTCGTACCACCTTACCCGGGACTATGCGTTCAGGAGGTACTTTTTTCCCTTGCCTTGCTCTCATAGACTCTGGGGCCCAAGAGAACTTTATAGACTCTAAGTGGGCTCAACAGCATAACATTCCCATTCAAGATCTAGTCGAACCCTTTGAATTATTTGCTCTTAATGGAGACTTACTAGCTCAGGTTCGGAGCGTAACGGCTCCTGTCGATTTAACTATTTCTGGCAATCACCAAGAGTCCATTTCTTTTTTTGTCCTTGATTTTCTTTCGCCACCTATTGTTTTGGGTCACCCCTGGTTAGTGTTACACAACCCTCAGTTCAACTGGGAGAAGAACAGTTATTTCTTGGGGGGTTTCCTGCCATATAAAATGTCTTGTCTCTGCTGTGCCTCCTGTCTCTTCTGTCCCTGTTTTTCAGGAAGACCCTGGTGATTTGTCTGGAGTTCCTGATGAGTATCTGGATTTGCGGGAGGTTTTCAGTAAGTCCCGGGCCGCTTCCCTTCCTCCCCATCGTCCCTACGATTGTTCCATCGACCTAATCCCGGGTAGCTCGCCGCCGCGCGGTCGCCTATATTCCTTGTCGGCACCCGAACGTCAGTCCCTTGAGACTTATTTAGCTGAGTCGCTTGCCGCCGGAACTATTGTTCCCTTGACTTCTCCCGCCGGGGCGGGATTCTTTTTTGTTAAAAAGAAGGACGGATCTCTGCGTCCCTGTATTGATTATCGAGGGCTGAATGACATCACTATCAAGAACCGGTATCAGTTGCCCTTGATGTCATCGGCTTTCGAGATCTTGCAGGGAGCAAAGATTTTCACTAAACTCGATCTCCGCAACGCATACCACTTAGTACGAATTAGAGAGGGAGACGAGTGGAAAACCGCGTTCAATACTCCGCTCGGCCACTTTGAATATCGGGTCCTACCGTTCGGTCTTGTAAACGCGCCAGCCGTTTTCCAGGCTTTAGTTAATGATGTACTCCGTGATATGCTCAACGTCTTTGTCTTCGTCTATTTAGACGATATTCTCATTTTTTCTAAGACCCCGCGAGAACACTTTCTTCACGTCCGTCGTGTCTTGCAAAGATTACTTGAGAACCGCTTGTACGTTAAGGCTGAGAAGTGCCTTTTTTATGTGGACTCTGTATCCTTTTTAGGATCTATTATCTCGGCTCAAGGCATTAAGATGGACCCTACAAAGGTGCGCGCTGTCCTCGAATGGCCAGTGCCTGACTCTCGAGTAGCCCTCCAAAGATTCTTGGGCTTTGCTAATTTTTATAGGCGCTTTATCCTAAATTTTAGCCAGATCGCTGCCCCGCTCACTGCTCTTACATCCACAAGGACCAAGTTTGTCTGGTCCAAAGCCGCCGCCGAAGCGTTTGAACATTTAAAACAGCGCTTTATTTCAGCACCCATCTTATGTACCCCAGACCCTTCCAAGCCCTTTATTGTGGAGGTGGATGCGTCTGAGGTAGGAGTGGGGGCAATACTCTCCCAGCGTTCGTCCGAGGATAATCAGATCCACCGTTGCGCTTATTACTCACATCGCCTTTCCCCCGCGGAGCGCAATTATGATATTGGTAACCGTGAGGTCTTGGCTGTGTGTCTCGCGCTCGGGGAATGGCGCCATTGGCTTGAGGGGGCTCGCCATCCTTTTATTGTGTGGACCGACCACCGTAACCTTACTTATCTTAATTCTACGAAACGCCTTAACGCAAGACAGGCGCGGTGGGCCTTGTTTTTCGGGAGATTTAACTTCACCATTTCGTATCGCCCAGGGTCTAAAAACACAAAGCCTGATTCCCTTTCCCGTGTCTTTGGATCTACGGAAGACAGCTCCTGTTGCGAACCCATCCTGCCCAAGGGTTGCGTAATAGGAGCTGTGGTCTGGGGAATCGAGCGGCGTGTCAAGAAGGCTCTTACCCGCATAACTGTGCCCCTTGGCTGCCCTGCTAACCGTCTATTTGTTCCCAAGTCGTTACGACATCCTGTTATGCTCTGGTGCCACTCCGCCAAACTAGCTGCTCATCCTGGGGTTAGGGGTACTTTAGCATCCATTCGCCAACGTTTCTGGTGGTCCAGCCTAGATCACGATGTCCGCAAATTTGTTAAGTCGTGTCATATCTGTGCCCAAACCAAGCCTGGTAATTCACCACCCACTGGATTGCTTCGTCCGCTCTCTGTTCCGTCTCGTCCATGGTCCCACCTAGCCTTAGATTTTATCTCCGGACTCCCACCTTCGAAAGGGGATTACGTTATCCTAACCGTGGTGGATCGTTTTTCTAAGGCGGCCCACTTCATTCCGTTCCCTAAGCTTCCCTCCGCTAAAGAGATGGCCCTTGCCCTCTTTGAATCAGTTTTTCGAATCCACGGGTTACCCTTAGACGTAGTATCTGACCGAGGTCCCCAATTTATTTCGCAGGTTTGGAGGGAATTCTGCCGTCTGATTGGCGCTACTGTCAGTCTGTCGTCAGGATTTCACCCGCAAACTAATGGACAGGCTGAGCGTACCAACCAGATTCTGGAACGTTTACTCCGCACCCTGGTCAATTTTAACCCATCGCCGTGGCGCGGTCAACTAGCCTGGGCTGAGTATGCCTACAACACCGCCCCTTCGTCCGCTACAGGGTTATCCCCATTTCAGGGCTGCCTTGGATACCAACCCCCTCTATTTTCTGACCTCGAAGGGGAGATTTCGGTCCCCTCCGTCCAGGCATTCATGAGATGGGCTCAGATGACCTGGAGGAGGGTACGGAGATCTCTCCTTAAGACCCGTAAGCAGATGTGTCAAGCCGCTAATCGCCGTCGTACCAAGGCTCCACGGTATATTTGCGGCCAACGAGTTTGGCTGGCCACACGTAATATACCTCTCAAGTCCTCTTCACGAAAGTTGGCTCCCAAGTTTATTGGTCCTTTCTCGATTTCTAAGGTTATTTTGCCTGCCGCTGTCCGTCTTCACTTACCCAACTATTTACGGCGCATTCATCCGGTTTTTCATGTTTCTTGTATTAAGCCCGCCATCCCTAATTCTCGTCGGTTACCCCCTTCCACCCCCCCCTGTCCCGGTGGACGATCCGCCTGTTTTCAGAGCTAAGAGACTTTTAGCCGCTCGTCCTCGGGGAAGGGGTTTTCAATATCTCGTTGACTGGGAGGGTTACGGCCCCTAGGAGAGATGCTGGGTCCCGGCCCGGGACATACTGGACCGTTCGCTTATTCGTGATTCCCTTAATTCTACTCAGACCACTGCCTCGGGAGCGCCGGGAGGCGCTCCTCGGGGGAGGGGTACTGTCATGATCCGGGATTAACTTTCTCGTTTTGTCCTATGTCTGAGTCTTGTGTCTGAGTCTGTGTTCAGCTGTTGCTTGTTTAGATTGGCGCGCTCCGCAGATTGCCTTGGCACCTGCGGCCGCGTTACACTGATTGGCGTCTCTATTTCTCTCTGTCTGTCTAACCTGTCTTTGTCGGATGATTGAATGTGCTTCGTTCATGCGTCTAGCTGCTCTGTCTACTCACCTTGCTGTCTCGTCACGTCACGGCTCGTCTCGTCTTGCCTCATCCAAACTAGTTATTCGTACGCGGAACCTTTTCTGTTTTTTCCTTTGGCTAAATTATTTTTTGTGTCCAGAGTTCCCCTGAAACGCTGTGGACGGGACGCCGGCTGCGGAGTGCTCGCCGCCTTGTCTTAATTTCATAAATTCCCGCAGAAGTTGTGCCTGCTTTTGTCTCGCCTTTTTATTTTCATTTTCCTTATTTTTGAGAGACTGCCTCTGGCTATTTTTCTGTTTTTTGGACCTGTCCCTGCGCGCTGTGTGCGGCAGTGGTATCTCTGTTCCATTCATTCATTAAAGAACTGACTCATTGACAAGACTTTCTCGAGCCCTCTTCTTTCTGCACTCCAGATCCCTCCTGACACTGAGGGTGCAAAAAAATAAACAAATAATAATATTGAAAAAAATTGTCTTTAAAGTTGTCCAAATTAAGTTCTTAGAAATGCATATTACTAACCAAAATCTATGTTTTGATATATTTACAGTAGGAAATTTACAAAATATCTTCATGGAACATGACCTTTACTTGATATTCTAATTATTTTGGCATAAAAGAAAAAGTGTATAATTTTGTTCCATACAGTGTATTTTTGGCTATATACCGATGTGACTTATGACTGTTTCTCATGTATCACACGTACATTTAAAACAAGACATTCTGAAGTAATCATTTTTAATAATGAAGGGCCACAATAAATAAGATATTGTAATTTTTACATAATGATTACCTTGTTTCTATATGTCATAATTAAATAGCTTCACTGATCCGTATGTTTTTAAACTGGATGAATTAAAAAATTGCATGTAAAGAGCAACACAAAACACTCTCTAAGTGCATGCAGTACATCAACTGATGATCTGTGGCTTGACACATTTTCTAATTTGGCTGTATCTCCACATCATTCAAACTGTGTCCCCAAAAGAAGGGAAGTAGTTGTTTATCAGGCTTGTATGATACACAGTGTTTGCGAAGCAATGGATCAAGCTCATGGCTTAAAAACGCAATGAGCCCTGCCACTGAGCTTTATCCGATTACAGTCCGCAGAGCTTCCCTCTGTTTGCTGAATGATGATCTGCTAACATTTACCTTTGATCATATACCCTAATTATTTATGCTAGCTGAATAATTTAATGCAGCCATCATGTATATACTATAAGAACAAGGGTATAAAATCTGTTAACTATTCACTAGGGCATATTTGATGTATTTCATAATTCAATTGCACTGACCTCTTTTTTGGATAGTTTATCATATGGTAATTAATCTCATTGCTTCATAGATCCGTGGCAATTATTCCAGGGCTGTTGATTTCCCTCTCTTCCTCTTTTAAATTAGTACATTGCAGGATTTTATGAATAAAAAAATGCTAACGCACTTCTCAATGGGGACTAATTTTGCCTTTTGGCCCAGATTCTTTGCTTTAAGCTTTCATTAGGTAATCTCACTGACGCACAGTATATTACCTATCCTCACGCTCTTTCTCTATCACACACACTTTCCCTCCCACTCCTTCCTCAGACCTCTCTTGCCATCTTTCTGTGGCTCAGCAGTTTCTTCCTTCTAAATAAAAACCAATTAGTCTTGGCACCTACATTAAATATAGGCTAGAGGAGCCACCTATTCATCTTTAGAGGCTGACACCTCTGTTAAGGCACTGGAAGACAACAAGAAGAAACGTTAAGAGTGCCTGTAGACAGGGGGTGCAGCCGAGGAAACCCTTTTGCTAAAATAAATTAATTAATTATGATCATAGAAAGCCTGTTCTGTTCTAAATCCAACCTGGTCTCATAAAAATATGTACCTCTGTGGAATTTTTGTGCAACACCGTTGTGTTGCCTTACCTTACTGCATGTTTCGCTTCAGTTTCAAAGAGAAATGTCTACTGAGTGGCGCTAAAACACAGGTTCAATGCGTGAACCCTGGCACATATTACTTGGATATAGGTATGTATTGAGGCGGTTCAGAATTAAAAGATCTGTGAACTGTTGCTAAAAGTTAAAGCTCTGTTACATTGGAAATATACCCTACACCAAATCCAACCCTAAACCTACCCGATAGTTAACAAATGCAAAACTGATTTGTTGATGCAACTGTGCTATTTCAACTTCCATTACACAGATTTGAACTGTGTTGTTGAATCATAGTTAAATGGAAATCTCTTTGCCTCTCAAGTATACATCTCTGTACCTACAGTCTTTATGAAAACCTATGTAAAATAGATATGAAGCTGTATATGTGTGGTGCTAACATTCAGAAGCATCAGTTTTCAAATATTCCAGCATATTAAGATTATTTTGAAGTCATAACATGATATTCCTTAAGTAATTGTGCTAAAGTTACCCTTTATTAATGGAAACTTGTAAATTTGTGTGAAAAGGAATAAAAGGTGTCAGAGTTACCTCTAGTTTTCATTTCTTTTGGAAATTGAAGTGATATGTACTTATTGGGATGTATTTCTTGTCTCGCTAAAAATTGCACCAAGGTATCTTTATGCCATGAGACCAGGTAGACTAAATCAGCAAAGTTTGGTGAAAATTACACACAGTTCAATGAAAAGGTTATTGCTGGGTTATTCACATTTTACACACAATACAGCCAGTTAATTTGTGTATATTTTTGTTCCACTGATGAAAATAGTTCCACAACAGAATCAGCTTTCTGTTTGAGAAACACTCAGTGGTTCTATTGAATGATGTTTGAATGAATTGACTGAGTAAATGATTCAATGACTCATTCATAAAATAAAATCTAGAAACTACATATATTATATTGTCATGTGACCTACCAACGTCAGTTATGTCACTTCACTCCATATTCTCCTGTGGCTATATAGAAGTTCTCACCTTTATTTGGGTACTATTTGTCTATGAATACGCCTAAGAAATCACTTCTGTGAACGATTAAATTAGTCACTTGTCACCACCTACTGGCATTTTAATGTAATCAGTAATGTAATCATATTAATGTTATCAATGTATCCATACTGATAACTGTCAGTCTGTCTAAAATGTGCAAACAGACAAGCAGCATGCTACAAACAGTAAAAAGTTCAGTTTGAAAATCTGTCAGAAAATGTCATGCCTGCAAGAAAATGTCAATTTTGATTCGCTTGTGGTCCAACACAGTGTGAGGGGCTGTTTTATCCACACAGATGCCCTGGAAGATCAGGATGCGCACTAAGCTCTCAAAATAACTGCACTTCACTTTAGAGAGGATTACGTCCAGAAGCCAACTGACAGGCAACTCATATCACTCTGTCTTCCCCCTGGCATTACAGCCAGGCTCTAAAAAACAAGACGTGCCACAAGCAGGTTTTTCACCACAATACTTACACGGAGTGACATGAGCATTTGATATGTGCACTATATATAGTTTCACGCACTCATTAATCTGAGATGCATCAAGTAAGGCTCTCCATCTCCAATTAGCCTGTCTCAAACTGTTACCATGAGAAATACATGTTATTCTCTAAGGAATATGGCATCGCTGTATGCCTTCTGAAGTATAACTATTCTACATAATTGAAGCAAATGCTTGTGCCATTCTCCATTAGCACATTCTGCAGCATGTCATCATGGCTTTGGGTGACATGTAATGATGAGCTGTACTAACTTGGAATACACAAAAGTACACTTAGATCAGTGCTATCATAGTGTTGAAGCTTATGATCTATCTATCTATGTGGACAAATGTATTGGAACACCCCCTTATAATGAACAGGTTTGGCTACTTTAGCAATTTCCATGAGTACAAATCCCAATGTTAAAGCATATATAATGATAATCTGGGCAAAGGAATTGTGTGCTTCTAATTTTATAGCAACACTTTGGACAGGATCCTTTTCTGTTCTAACAGGACAGTGCCTCTGTGTATAATGCAAGGTTCAAAAAGAAATGACTGATTCAGACAGTGTGGAAGAACTTGACTGGTCTACAGAAAGCCAAGTCCTAATCCCAGCTGAACATCTCTGATTTGACTTTAAATGCAGACCTTCAGCCAAAAACTTATCACCAAACACCAATGATTTGTAAATACACTATATAGACAAGAATAATGGGACAGAAAAATTATCTTCCAAAACTGTGGCAACAATGATGGAAATATATATTTTTGTTCATAAAAAAATTATTTTTTGGAAGCGTGTAAAATGACTGTACACCAATTGCCGCCTTGTAATTACACATTTCTGTCTCAATTCTGAGCAGTTTTGAGATAATGAACTTCAAACTTTCTGTATTCAATAGACTTAATCCCTATTTGATTTGAAAATTTGAAAATGCCCCAAATGTACACAGATTACAAAAGAAACATTACACAATGTAAGTAAGTCACAGAATAAGAATATGCAAATAAAATTTAAATATCAGCTAGAAACGTATAAATTCAGGGTGACTATATCTAGCTATCCACCCATCCATCAACATTTGACATCAGTCTTGACAAATGTTTCAAAGCGTATATTATATTTTCAAAAACAAACTTTCATATTTGAATTGCAAATCTTCAGTCTGTTTGCTCCCTCAATTCAAATTCAATTCTGTTATTTAAATTCAATTCTGAATAAGCCAGACAAATACCATAAACTGTGTCTATCTGCACACAAGTCATTTAAAACTGATCTTCAGTGTTAAATATTACGTAACACTCAATGTAAGTGTGATTTTGTATAATGTAATTCCATTACGTCTTTCAGATTATGTTCCAATCTGCCATGTGGAGGACAGATCTTAAATCACTCAAAACTGATTTTCACTAAAAAACAAATACGGCACTTCTTATCCTCATTGCTCACTGGTAAAACAGATGTCTGTTTTTTTCAAGTTTAATAATTAGAGAAAGTCTGTTCACTGTAATAGTATGGACATGAATTACACACTTGAGCTACAGTAGATGACATCATGTGACAGCAGAAACCACAGTGACCTTAAATGATGCCTCTATTTGTGTTTGCTGGAGTAAAATCTTACATTTTGGTGATAACAAGAGGACAGTCGACAGCTCAGTGGTGCCGCTGACACACTAATGGCCCAACATATTGATCATTAGGGCTGATTCTGTGCTTTCACCACAAGTACTCACAGTTACTATGGTTATAGTCCCAATAACACTTTCCAACTAAAACCGAGAGAACTGATGGTTTTGAGTAGGGCTAATGAATTACTGGTAGGGGGTGTTGGTCACAGGCAGACTGTAGCTGACAGGAGTCCATATGACCTACTTTCCACCCCCCACCATCCCCAAATCTGAAGTGCCATGGCCAGGCGTGTTTGCCAGACTTCCCAGGGGCACAGGGGTGGAGCAGTGCCAGGCAACAGCTTTGCAATTATTTGCTCAACCCTGACCAGAATGAACAGGGATTACTTTGGCGAGTTCATTTGGAAGGTGCTTTTAAAGGTGCCCTTTATTATACTGTACAGCTGCCATGCTGAAAACTTGTAGAAATTTAACAGCTGATCACTTATCAACTGCTCTAAACAGCCTGTACAGTAGATTACAGCAAACAGAGAGAGGTCATTTGTAAATGAAAGGGCTTACTGTGGATGCAGTTTTTGGAAACATGACATTCGGCACTCTAAACAAAACGGGCAAACACAGATACAATTACAAATGGGCTAAGGGTGAGTTGTGCACATTTGTGCACACACATTTCTAGCACGTTTGCCATTTTCAGTAAGTTATAAAACTAGTTAAAATTCATACTTTAACACACAAACAAAGATATAAACGCAACGCTTGTTTTTGCCCCCATTTTTCATGAGCTAAACTCAAAGATCTAAGACTTTTCCTATGTACACAAAAGGCCTATTTCTGAAGTTTTACTGTATTGGGGGCCCGAAAACCCAAAACACATCGCCTTTGCATAGAGCCGATCAGGTTGTTGATTGTTTTCTGTAGAATGTTGGTCCACTCCTCTTCAATGGCTGTGTGAATTTGCTGGATATTGACAGGAACTGGAACACGCTGTCGTATACACTGATCCAGAGCATCCTTAATATGCTCAATGGGTGACATGAGCAATGGCCAGTGAGTATGCAAGAACTGGGATGTTTTCAGCTTCAAGGAATTGTGTATAGATACTTGCAACATTATCATACTGCAACACGTTTGTTGTCCATAACATACACTTGCCCATACCATCACCCCACCTCCAGCATGGGCCACTGGATCCACAACGCTGATATCAGCAAACTGCTCACCCACACAACACCATAAACGATGTCTGCCATCTGCCCATCAAATGTGAGCATTTTCCCCAGTCATGTTGGTTACGATGACAAATTGCAGTCAGGTCAAGACCCTGATGAGGACGATGAGCATGCAGATGAGCTTCCCTGAGACAATTTCTGACTGTTTGTGCGGAAATTCTTTGGTTATGCAAACCGATTGGTGCAGCAGCTGTCTGGGTGACTGGTCTCAGATGATCTTGGAGGTGAAGATGCTGGATGTGGAGGTCCTGGGTTGGTGGGGTTACACATGATCTGCGGGTGTGAGGCTGGTTGTGTTGCCAAATTCTATGACATGCCTTTAGAGATTAAGTGAACATTCAATTCATAGGCAACGGCTCTGGTGGACATTTGACGGCTGATGGTGTCTAATCAGCATCTTAATATGTCACACCTGTGAGGCAGTTGCGTTTATAATTTTGTTCAGTGTGTATATACAGTATGTGTGTATACACATGTGTGTATATTTACAGGGTGGGTCATTTATATGGATACACCTCAATAAAATGGGAATGGTTGGGGATATTAACTTCCTGTTTGTGGCACATTAGTATATGTGAGGGGGGAAACTTTTTAAGATGGGTGGTGATGGTGGCCATTTTATTAAGGTGTATCCATATAAATGGCCCACCCTATATATTAAAGTATTATGTACAGTAGTACATAAATATAATATCTTAGCATTTAATTAAGTCATATATTGCATTACACATTTTTAATCCCATATTTCTAGTGTGCACACTTTTTAAACGTCATGGAATGATCTATAGGAAGCTGTATGCAGAGAAGTGCACTTGAATCTGAGTGTTACGAGCATGCAATCTAGAAGCAAAAGGCAGATCGATCGTCCCCTCCCCATATGTGGTGCATTTTGTCAATATGGCCCTAATATGGTGCTAACACATGCAATAAACCCATTTTCTATTACTGTACCTTTTTCCTGTGATAAGATCTTCCTGATTTGTTGGGTAAAGAGATTCATTAGATGAAGAGCGTAATGTCATTTTACCCAACTGGCTTCTTGTTTACTGTTGTTTAGATGCATTTGTCTCTCACATTTGCTGTCTATTCTTTTCACCAGCATTTTCCACTTCTCATGATCATTGTTTAAATTCAGAAAAACAGAAATTATTTGGAAGTGGACACAAAGCATGTGTAAACCATTTTAGAGATTTCCTTCAATCCTTGACTAATTTCTTAACTCAATTTATCATATTGAAAAAAAAAACACCTGATGAGAAGATTTGTTTGTCTTTCTACTCCAGGAATTAATGGCATTGACTGAATGAGTTGCTCCTGATCAATTGCAATTACTTTAAGGGGAAAACCACAGGGATGGAGAAATAATTGTAACATCGGAGTTGCTAAATTGTAAAAGATTAACAACAGCTTTTAGAGAATAAGGGACACTTCACACAATAATGTTTTGAATTGAAAAGCGTATTTGTAACAGGTGTGACTCTCAAATGATCCTGTTCAGAAAAAAGCTTACAGAAGCAGTTCAAGTAAAGCCTGTATTAATGAATAAGCAAAATCAAGGGCCTTTCTGGTTATAGAAAGATCAAATACGGTAACAGCTTTTAGTGTCATAACAGACTAGTTCCTACTAGGCTTAACTGTGTTTACATTTGGAGATTTGCAGATTGTTATAAAATTTATATCAAATCAAAAACAGAACCTGTTATTTCAGTTTCTGGCTATTTTTTTCACTGCTGCAGTGAAAGCATCTAGCTACATGCAGCATTAACATTAGCCAGTACGCTGGCAAGCTGTTTATCTGTTGTGTTTGTATTTCTTAAGAAACACAAGAGCCTGGCCAGAGATGATTTGCATTCTTGTATTTGTCAAGCTGACAGTAGTTAACATTTCATGAAGCGGCAGACAGTCCAAATACGCCCTGAAGTAACAAACTATAGTGCAAAGCATCTGCTGTTCTTTTGATATATGTAAATCTTCTAATGGAGGGAAAAAACACAAAAGTCCTATTTATTATCCCCTGTGGGTACATGTGAAAAGTTTAAAGCTTTCCACGACTCATGCCCTGGAGGACCTAATTTATGATGCATGCACATTTGATATGAATTTTTATTATACAGAGTGCTCCTGACTTTTTGGTCAGCATTTTAGATATTATATCTTTTAAAGGAATAGTTCAGCCAAAAATGTGAATTTTGTCATCATTTTGTCACCCTCGTTTCATTTCAAACTTGTTTCCTTTCCTCTGTGGAACACAGAAGATGATATTTTAAAGAACAACACTGGACCCCTTTGACATATGACGAAGCACATATGTCAAAACCTCTTCTTTTGTGTTCCACAGCTTTGGAAAGACATGAGGGGGGACATATTCCCTAGTGAATCAGCACTGAATCACATAGAAAGCTTGTAAATCGAACTAAATCTGAACGTGCTGATTGTTTCCCAGTCCTACTCACTTATCTCAATAACACTTGTCATTGAACACATTCAATCTAACATGACTGCAACTGTGTTTTTCTGCTGTACATCAGTGCCATTTATTTAAACATGCAAATCTTTTACTCTAATATCCTTTTAAAGGCTTTAAGCTTCTAGTTTGCCTACACACACCACAGATAGGTTTGAAATGGTATGCAGTTTGCTACCGTAACTCCATCTATCTCCAATATCAGGAAACGGTTAAACTATACTCTCGTAATTCAGTGAAGAAGAAAAACAACCCCACAAACCAAGATTTCGCACATATGTAATGCAGGTCACACATTGTGTCACACTTGCATGTCACACATAATAAACTAAAAGTAAAAAATAAGATCCAATCTGCTCATGGCCAATCGAAAAAGAGCTTTGAGTGTTGCGATGAGCTCTGCTCACAAGGTTTAGCGAAATATGAAATGGACTGAATACAAGCTAAATAAAATGTCTCTCGAAAGTTCAATTGAGCAGTGACCCAGAAGTAGAAATAATATATTTATAAAATTGTTTATCTTGCCATTAAAAATAACAGCACAAAACTCGCATATGGCCGTTTTGGCCAAATGTGAATTTTGTAGTCATTCAGGAAGTCAAAGCTTAAGATTGGAGGTGTTGCATTTTAGCCTTGTTATTATTCTGTGATACAATGCTCCAGTGAACTCTCCGGTACAAGATGATTCCCCACTCTTAAAAGTGCTCTCAGAAATGTTTCCTTTTCAAAGCAGGTTAAAATTTGTAATGCAAAAATGACCAGTGTAACTCATTCTTGAACAATCGACTATTATAAGGTGATACTTGTAATAAATTGGACATAATAACTGAAAACTGAAATATACCCTATAATGAATCAGCTCTGATTGAAATTGAAAGCTGTAAATCAGAAATAAACTGAATCTGAAAATGCTAATTGTTACCTAGCCATACTTGAACTTTATAACCCCTGTTATACTGTATATGTTCATTGTATAATAAATCAAATTAATCAATATGTACCGTTTAAAGTCCAAGACAACTACATACACCAAAAAATACAGTGCATCATATTGAAAAGTTATTTTTTTTGTACATCTATACCGTTACAGCATTATGCCAGGTAACCTCTGAAGGTGAGTTGTATGGCTTAGCTGAATATCTTTATCTGCCCTTCAGCTCTAAAATGGTTTTTAGCATTTTGAGGCCTGTGTGTTATTTTCGGTTCAGATGATTTTGCAGCTGGTGTCGAAGCCAACAGATGTGTATTTCTTAACAACAAACAACAAAAAACAAACACATCTTTGTGCAAAGTAATAAACGCAGCTGTACCTACAAATACCTACATACTGACTGCATGTACAAGCTGGTTAATAACTCATATGGGCAGGGCTGTAGTATTCGAATCCTGTCTCGGGCGGAGATCTTTTTTCTCCTTCAAAACAAAACCACACTCGTATGTCTACGCTTTCTATATTGCAAAGCAACTACTATACTAGCCTGTGCTCTACGCTTGCGCTCCCGTGGCGTCTGCCGTCGCTAAGCAACCATGACCCGTGCTCTCCATAAAGACGCGGAAGTTTCAGCAAAGAATAAACGGATTTCCAGCCGATCTGCTACTAAATTTATTTTTAAAAATATCTATCCTTGTACAGCTATGATAAGCTGTTTCTTCATCTCGGCTGAGCTTTCAGTGTTGTTACGGGAAATGATTGGTTCTTGTCACATGATCCCTGGTAAACTTTTATGAAGCTGTTATGAAAAGTTAGGTGTTTCTAAGGTGTCGTCTACACCTACCCCAGCCTTAAACTTACCTTTTACAATAATGGGAATACTAATTATTGTTGTACACTGTTACGTTGGGTTTATTTGCGCATGCCCAGTAGCGCCAAAACATATCCATTCCACTGATCTATCAATAGATTATACATAATTATATAGATCAATGATCCATCCAATTCTGTCAAAAAATATTTTTAATTATACATTCAATAAATTAAAATACAACAAATACAATTTCAAATGCTAGGGGGAGATAAAAACAATTTCATAAGAAAACATTGAAGAATGCACAAGCTTGTACAACTCTTTTGTTTCTTTGAGGGCATTATGTAAAACTTCACTTCATTTTTAAATGCTATAAAGCATGCATTTTTTTTCCTGAGAATGTACATTTATGGATATGAAATTTGACCATAAAAAAAGTGTGATTCTGTTTATCTCTATAGTTTTCAATGATGCCTAAAAGAACATTGTTCCACTGTAAAGTCATATTTTCATCAACATTGTCAGTAATAAAATCAAGTACATTTTGCCAAAAAAAAGACACGTAAGGTGCTTGCCAAATGCCAAAATAAATGAACAACAATCTCTGGCTTCTGTTTGCAAAAACTACATCTTAACTTTTTAAAAATGTATCCATTCTAGCCTTAATTGCGTACAATGCGTATGCATCATATCCCGAGCTTTGCATGAGCGCGCTGTGCGAAGGCATCAATCATTTTAATTTTTTGACCACAGACACAATGGCAGCTAACACCAGCATTATACAATATGGTTTTACAAACACAGAGAATTCTTCGATGGGGCACAGAAGAAGAAACACAAGGCCAACAGAAACCTTTTTCAAACCCTAATTAAACACACTTGAACCAGAGAATCAAGCCCTTACTAGACACTTCAAGGTTTGTTAAGGCCAGTTGGAAATAAACTTTGTAGGGCATTGCAGAAACCCTCCAGGATCTAGTCTGAAGACCCCTGCTTTTTGATCATTCCAAATAATAATGCAAAATTATTTTCTTAAAATAGAAAATATCTCTTGCATCACTTAAATTATCAATAGTTAAGTTTGCGGTCTTGAAGGGGATCCTTTTTTCTGTTATTTAAACTCGGTCTTGACTTGGACTCGACTAGTCTGGTCTTGGAATAGTCTTGGACTCAACAAAGCTGGACTTGACTACAACTCTGCATATGTGTAAGTGGGTGGCATAAAATTTGGCAATGAACGTAAATACTGAGAAGTGAGAGGTTATAAGAATAAATAAAGCCTCCAAGTGTTGGGGAGTTTTTTTTTTTTTTTTTTTTTAAAGTTGCCTCTGAATGATGTGTCATTGAATGTGGGTTTGTACACAAGGACTGTACACTCATTGGCTAAATACAGTCTGAATTGGCATTTACAAGGAGGATTTTAAAGAGTTTTTTTTTTTATAATAGCTAATATTAATGGTGTAATCAATGAATCCTGCTATTCTATTTTGTAGAACATCATTGACATGTGTTGACATCAAACATTATCAAACTGCATTATTAAGTCTATTCGTTGAGCTTTCATAAACAATAATACTTACTGATTAAGAAATGTATTTATATGATTTGTAAAATTTTCTAGTTTCTTGTCTTGAAGTCTGTTAGAACATGAAAGACTGGTGGAGGAGAACTGTCAGTCCAAGCTGCTTCATTAACTCTCCAAAGTGGATGGAAGTTTTAAGGTCTATAAGCATTGGCAGAACACCAGAATTGCCATTAAAAACATTGCTCAAATGGACTGTATAGCAGATTTTACCCTTTAAATTGGAAGCGAGATGCTACATGTGATTTTACAACCTATTGGGCTGATTTGTGGAGGTTCAAAAACCATTAATTTAGCAAAGAACCCGGCATGCATTAAACATTATGTTATACTGAACACTGTAATTATAAGACACCTCTGTATTCCTGGAAATGTGCTTTTTAAACACATTTTACAGAGACTGAAAACAGCCTACTATGTGACAGATGCATTAGGTCAAATTCTTATATGAAATAAAGAGCTTTAATAATAAATTATGCTATTTACTCAAACCCATACGCTGTTTTTTTGTATTTTTTCTGGAACAAATATATTAAATATATACATATGTTGCTGACACCAAATGATAAAATGGAACATGGAAAACAAAATTATATTTTGGAAAATAATCTGTTCCCAGTATAAATTCATAAAGTTGAATGGACTACTTTTTTCAGATGTTACTGTCAAGAGATTACCATTACTCATGGTACAAGTTGGACTGGTGTAAATTTTCAGTTAAGTCTTATTTTTACCTCTTGTTAAAGTGATGGGTTGCCAGCTCTTGGCCTACTCTTGTTTTTGTAACATGAAAAAGGCAACCAGCACTGCGGTCTTGCAACCTGGTTAAATTAACAATACTGCATTATATATACCTCTTTCTTTTATCTCTGTAAATGCTCTGGCTATTTTTAAAGCATATGGGTGTGGAATGATCTGAGGACAAACACATAACATTTTTTTTTTTTTTAGTAGGCTAACCTATCCCTTTAAGAGTAGGCTAGTTTTTACATTCAAATGGTAAAGTTGTGTTCTTTATCTGAATCATATGAAGATATTTTGCACTCACTAGGGGCACTGAAGCATGATTTTGTGCAATAAAAGACTAACTTGACTCATATATAAACTGTGTCATTTATCATTACAATGCTCTTGCCTCCTTAGAACTAGTTGGGAGCTAAAGATCTGGTTCAACCATGATGTCACTATGAAGTGACATCACTATTACCGGAGAATTCAGTGTGGCTCCAGATTTCCGTCTCAATACTAAGACCGCGCGCAGTGCAATCGATGGGATGAAACGCGAATGACGCATACAGGTTGAGGGTTTCCTCCTCACACATTGAAGTATGACGTCTACCCCTCCGCATCTTTAACTTTCACAACACGCGAAGCCTTGTTACCTACGTTTGGTATCCGACAGGCTGCTTCAGGACTTAGCTTTTGCGCATGATACTGCGGTTCCGACGCCACTTCACGCTCCAACTCACCTTGAAACGCGGTGCTCTCGGTTTTTACATGGAGAGCGACGGAGAGGCGACCAATCCCCGCCCCGACGCCTCCCCCACCGGCCAATGAAATTCGAGCGGGGGCGGAGCTAACAGCTAAATTGTCATGCTTGGTTTCACGCTGGCATTGCCATCAAGCCGCGTCTGGCTGCCGTGCGCTGGTGCAGGTGCTCTATTTCATCGAGAGAGGATGCGAAAGGAAAGAAGGGGAGGGAAAGAATGAAGGGAACCGTCGGAGAAAAGTATGCAGGGCAGGAATAAAAGGGTATCAGCAGCTGAGAGTGTGTCTAACGTCCAGGGGCTCGGCTAAGAATGATTTATTGAAAGGGGCACTTTGAGATATGATGAGGTTTCTCTCTGGTTGGCAATAGTACTATGATTTGGTATGTGGCCACTTTGATAGCAAGTGTATTCAGCACCAGAGGAACAGCTGCTCAAGGTGAGTTGAAGTGCAATTTATTATATACAGAGTTTTTTTCTTCTCCTCAAGTAATTAATATATATATATATATATATATATTCATACATGTTCTGGGATTGAGTCATTGTTTTTTATTATTATTATTTAAATGCTATTTTATTCATGCTGAATATTTTAATGTAAACAATATTGCAGTTCAATTTCTGAATAATTATTTATGATTTATATTTTTGTATTTATTTATAAATATTAATGCTGTGTCATTGATTAGTGACATTTCTGTGCTAGTTTGTAAGTAATTTGGTCTTGCAAAAACTAAGCTTGTGCTCTCTTTTCAAACCATTTTTACCAGTTTTTAATTCCATAAGCAACTTTGAGTTTGTACTATACATATTAAGTGTGTTTTATCAGATTAAAGAGGTTGATCACCTCAGGAGATAAAATTAAATTATGTAAATTAATGACAAAATGTGTGTAATATATATATTTAAACTCTAAATATATACGGTGAACTTTAATTGCACATCATAAGGTTCTTTTAATGGAGATGCTGTTTTGTATAACTGATATGGTGCTTTATTATGCAGTATCAGTGTTTTTGGCTGTGTGCAATTTTAGTTATTCACTTTTTGAATAGTATGCCTTTTTGACCTTGCAGAGCTTTTTAAACATGAGAGCATTCTAAAGGAGCCTTCATAATTGTAATTATAAAAGTGTTCTGAGAATCTGACCGTGTTCATACTAGTTTATGCTGTAAGTGGTGTGTATTTATTTCAAATGTTGGGTTCATGGACTCACATAGCCCTGCAAATTCTAACTCCTCCACAAGAGGGCTGCTAGGCAAATGACAAGGAGCATCCAATCTTGAATCACATGAGAACGTTTCATTGCATGCATGCACTATGAATAATTACACATTTCTCATTTTGAGAGAGACACTATACCTGGTTCAATATGGCTGTAGATGTAGGTGTTATTTAACACCGTCCTTTACCTTGCTGTTCTGACTCTGAACTTTGCTATGTATGCTCAGTGTCTCCCTCCTTTGTGTCAGAGTCACTCTGCACTATCCCAGCCCCAATGCAGCTCTCTCCCAGCCTTCACCCTCCTGTCTCAAGCTGTCAGCTGGCAAACAGGGCCGCAATCACTAGCTACAAACCTGGCCTGGTGCCAGATCTCTACTTTGTTGCTCTGTCTCGGAGACAGCAGACTGAAAGCCATGAGCTGATGCGCTGCTCTGGGTAGGCCCTCGAGGCTCAATGCTAGCTGACCACACTAAACTTGTTGAGACCTCCAGCAGTCCACCTCAGGAACAGACCTACTTCCCTCATGATTAGAGCTTGTGTCTAACATCCCCTTTAAACTTGTGTAAATGCCAAATCGGCAAGTCTGTTCAAATGCCATTTTGGCAGGTGCTCAAATTAATCTTTTTATCTAAATGTATTTAGATCGGAACCAAGGAGGTTTATAGTAGGATAGAGTCATCGGATAGCATTCCCATTTATTTCTAAGTTGGCTGAGTTTTGAGCTAATTACTGTACCTGAGCCCTAAAGGACATGTGACTAATATAATATTAAATAATTAGTGCTGTCAAATGATTAATTACAATTAAGCACATTAAAAATAAAAGTTTACATAATGTATGTGTATATTCTGTGTATATTAAGTAGGCATATATTAATGCAAATGCATGCATGCATATTTTTAAGAAAAATATTTTGTTTGTACATTAAAAACACTTATACAGTGCCCTCCACTAATATTGGCATCCTTGATAAATCTGAGCAAAGGTGACTGCGAAAATAAATCTGCATTGTTTATTCTTTTGAGCTTTTATTCCAAGAATTCACAAAATTCTAACCTATTATTGAAGTAAAACTACTGAAAATGGGGGAAAAAAAATAAATAATGAAAATAAATAATAACAATATGTGTTCTCAGTAGGTACATGAGCCCCAAATAGTCAACACTGGCTTGGAGCTCACGTCTGACATAATACTGAAATATCGTAACACTGAAAAAGGCTCTCAGCCAATCAGATTTGAGAGAACCAGAATAAACTGTTGTATAAAATCATTATTTTATTTGATCAAAACAATAATTTAAAATACAACAATTTAAAACTTTGTAAAATGTAATTTATTTCTGCAGTGGCAAAGCTGAGTATTCAGCAGACGTTGCTGTAGTCTTCAGTTTCTTAAATAAATCATTTTAGTGTGCTAACTTCTTATTATTATCAAAATTGAAAACAGTTGTGCTGCGTTATTTTTTTTCAGGATTCTGAGATGAATAGACAATACAAAAAAAACAACATTTATGTTAAATAGTATTGAAACATTATCCCCCAGTTTCCCAGACAAGGCTTAAGCTAGTCCCAGACTAAATTGCACATTTGAGCTGTCTCAGATGAAAATATCTTGCTCTGACATATCTTAAAACATGTCAGTGTCATTGTTCTGTGTTAAGATGCACACCTGTAATATTTTCATATGAGGCATTTTTGTAAAAGTTGCTTAAATATCTGAATTTATGCCTAGTCCTGGCTAAAGCTAAGCCCTGTTTGTGAAACCGGGCCTATAAGTAATTTTACTTATCATTTTAATTTATCCTTGCTAAATAAAAGTATCAATTTCTTAAGAATTTTGACCTTAAATTTGTGACATGTTCCATATAAATATAATATTATATTGTATAAGTATGACCTTTTATTCTGCACAGTTCTATAGTTACAGCATCTACCAGAATGTGCTAACAGGCCACTCCTTGATTTGAACAGACAGGATGTGATTTGAGCCGATGTGGATACACGCAAAATGATGGTGATTTGTTTTAGCGGTTAGCACCTGCTAGCAGACTAGATTCTGCCGGGTTCTTAACCCTTAGGCGTTGTTGATGTAGCTGCCAGCTGGAAATGGGGAATCTAAAGAAAGCTTGCTCTGGAGGTTTGTACCGCAGTCTATGTTTCATGGAAAGCCTGTTAGAGGAGGGCTAGGGGGGGGCCTGACAGCTGCTCATTTTAAACGGTGTTGGATAACATTGGAAGTGTTTTCCAACAGTCATCACTTCTCTTTCATCCTCAGGCTGTGATGGCTTGATCCTCATCCAGCGGAATGATAAGCGTGTAGGTCTCTTCCCTGTGGAAAAATTAAAACTGTTTATATAACAAACAAGCAGCCTGTCAACACATCTGGACTAGTTTCCAACACTACTCAATCACATGAGTGTGCTGTTTTCATGTCTTGGTACTACAGAAAAAAATGAACACTCAAATTGCTGTTTTTCAACTCGTTGGTTCTCTTGACCGATGCTTTCCATGTCTTGTAATTATGATTTATAATGTCAGCTATAATTCAGCCAAATTCATGGCATGCGTTCCAATCAAACAATGAAAAGCAGCTGACTTGCACTGATTGCATGGAAAGCTGCAGAATGCGAACCACAGAGGGCACAGCTGAGGCAGCCAATTTCCAAATGCATTTTGTTGGCTCCAGTGATTCTGAGTAAGGGGTAATGCTTTAGACAATAAAGAAAACAAAGTGGAGTTACAACTATTAGGTCACAAAAATATATATATATTTTATTTTACAATTACTTTTTATTTGTTTTTTGGCTTTTGCCCAAAATCTGAATTAAACAACAACATAAAAAAGTAGAAGGGCAGGCAAGTTGGACTCTTATTCTATTAAAAATGTTATTATGCAGGAATTCAGGAGAGTACTTAATAAAAAAATAACACATATGTTGTATGTTCCACAATTATCAGATTATCATATTATCAGATGTAAATTGTTAACCACAAGTATATATAAATACACAAGCATTAGTAAGGATATGGTCATCTTAGAGATGACCACATTTAGGGCACTAGAAAGTGTAGTAGGTTGTGAATCATCACGTTTTTTCATATTGAATGAACATTTGGGATATCTTGTTCAGTTTTAAACAGGAAAAAACTGACAAAAATCTTCAAATAGCTCCCCAGCGCTGTAGATTCTGATGTGAATGTCTTATCTGTCTGTGGCTGGATTCCATTTCTACTTTCTCAGCACTTCAAAGGCTGTTTCCTGTCTCTGATACTCTCTCTCTTTAACACTCTCAGTCTAGTCCACCACCACAGCCAGATATAAAGCATGTGCCTCAACAGACTCCCCACTGAACCAATACAAGACTTTGTCTCATTCAGAAATTTGTGTGTACAGATTTTCTGAACTGTATTTTCAGTTGTTAGGAACTTGAATATAAAAATCTGGCCATTATCTAAACTTAGAATAATGGATGCATAGAACGATTTCTGTAACTTTGCTGTTGAGTTTCGACCTCTGTTGTTTCAAACAGTCAATCACAATTTTCTCAAGTTGGCACTTTCCAAGTTTTATGTTTTTTTCTACTGATTTAGTAGTTTTTTTTATTTTTTGCAAAGTAATTTTGTCGGTTCAACAATCGATATGTTGTTAAACAACAGTACAGTTTTTAGAATGCACTGGACATCTCTATGCCTCACAGCCATGTTTTTATTACTGTAAGAAATTAAATATTCGCTACTCTAAGGTCTATAACTTCAGTTCCTGGTCTCTTAAGGCTTTTTTCCCTTAATATCTTCCTCAATCACTCACCAAACACATTCTGTAGATACCCTGTGAACCTTGAGTGCTCTAGCATCAACTTTTCACCAAAGGCATGCCGGTGCCCGATTGATGTGAATAGGAAGTAACAGGCCACCGATGGCCCAGGGCGAAGGGCTCGTTCCATAAAAGTCAGTAACCCATGTGTCAATCAGCTGGTATTTGGGCCAGCATTGACTCAGGTCCCCCTCCCCCGAATGCAGTCTTCCTCTTCCTCTGTCTGATAGATGCATGCGAGACAACACTAGTGGAAGATGTTCCATATATAGATACCTTCAAAAAGAGCCATGTGGAATTCGGTTAATTATGCATGACTTAGCTCTGGCGTCGAAGTAAAGACAGTATGTTTCTAATTCAAGCTCATCAACAGATGAAAACCTCCCCTCCCATGTTGGAGAACATGCCAGATGACTGTTTTATTTATGTCTAAGTACTCACTGACTCCATTTAAGTGTCATCAAAGATCTAGATTTTAGACAGCAGTATAAAACGATCAAGTTTACATGTATGCATTTTATAGACACTATTATCCAATGTGTCTTTTGCATTGCCACCTCCACTTAAAGAACCTAGAACCTAGTTTACTCTGGGAATGGAACAGCTGGGTTTTTTCCTTGTACTGTGTGTATAGTCAGTGGAAAGCAGACTCCCAGTCTAAATAAAAGCTACAGCTTAACGTCTGCTTTAGCACCGTGGAAATCACTGAGCAGAAAGCCTTTGATCTTTAAAGAATTGAGAGCAAGGGCCTATTGATCGATACACTCTTTGCTCTTGTTCAGATCTGCATCTGTGATGTGGCCACAGCCTTCAGCACACACTAAAGATCATCAGTCATCTTAGAGAGTCATTGTGTGTGGAGTACTTGTGTAGTTTGTGGATGATGCTGTAATGCAGTGGTATCTTGAAACACTTTTAGAAACAGAAATGTCCCTTTTTCGATTGGCACAATTGAAAACGATGAACCTCAAGGACGCTTGGAAGATGGTACTCCAGCAGTGTGGTTAGAGTGCTGACTAATGGAGGAGTGATGCTGGGCTGAGGTGTTTAGTCTGAGTCAGCGTCGGGGGAGCAGAAGAAGAATAATGATTCAGCATGTGGTGTAATTTCTTTGGTGGTTCAGAGTTTGAGTTAGTAGAATATTAGGACAGCAATAGGAGTCACCCTGTTAAAAAAACTGCATGTTCTGATTAGGTACGTTTTGAAGCATGACTGCTGTCTTGAGCTGGTTTAAGCTTTTGATTTGCATGTCTTGAGCTGGTTTCAGCTGGTCATGTGCTGGTCCTGAACAACTAACTCCTACTCAGGCCCAGCATAAAATCAGCAAACCAGCTTAAACTAGCTCAAGAACCAGCAGCCATGTTTTAAAACATACCTAACAAGAATATGTTGTTATATGCAGTTCTTTTTAAACAGGGAATTTATTTGTTTTTTTGTGTAGATTTCAAAAGTCTGGCATGTAAGATTCATTTTTTTTTTAGGAAATTCATACTTTTATTAACCAAGGATGCATTAAATTGATCAAAGCTAACACCAAAGGCATTTATAATGTTACAAAAGATATTTTTACATTTTGTATAAAAAAAACCCTGAAAAATGCATCAGTTTCCGCAAAAATATAATGCACCACTGTTTCCAATTTGATAATAATAGAAAATGTTTCTTGAGCAGAATATCAGCATGTAAGAATCATTTCTTAAAGTGCCCCTATTATGCTTTTTCAAAAATTATTGTTCATGCAGTGTGTCATGTAGCTGTATGTGAACATAAAC
>JAUCNO010000425.1:8403961-8423742 GCA_032353835.1 Enteromius viviparus
CTTGAATTTGTAAAAACCATTATTTTAGACTTTTGTACATTTAAGACCAATTTAAGCTGTTTTAAACGGTTTTGAATAGTATTAAATGCAGACTGCAAAAATTCAAGGGCTTGTGCAGTAGAAGATGCTGTACAATAAATAACAGTGTCATCAGCATAAAAGTGATACTTATCATTCGATAAATTTTCACAAAGTCTATTTACATAAATTGAAAATAATATGGGCCCTAATACTGAGCCTTGAGGAATCCCTTTAGAAATAGGCAAAAATGGAGACACAGAGCCAGCCGCCCGAACACTTTGGGTTCTACCTGACAAATAATTTGCAAACCAATCTACCAAATGCTTAGACAAACCGATGCTCACAAGACTATTCATAAGAATACAGTGAACAACCGTATCAAATGCCTTTGAAAGATCTATAAACAGCGCAGCACATATTTTCCTATTATCCAATGCTTCAGAAATATCATTTATCACCTTTAGTGCTGCAGATATAGTGCTATGTTGTTTCCTAAACCCTGATTGAAGAGGTGATAAGATGTAATTTATGTCTAAAATATGTTAATAAATGAATCAAGTTAAGCTTTTTCATGCACCAATGTGCACATTAAATTGCACTAAAACATTATTTGGCTTTGAGATAAGTACTGTTTTTTTTTTTTTTTGGTCTCATGAAATTAGTGAACAGTAAATGCATGTTTGGTCCAAGGTCATTATTTGCAGTGTTTGTCAGATAGAACAGTCCAATTTAATTTAACCAAACAGCTCTTGGATTATTCCATCTCAAGTGTAATTCTCACAAAATTACCCATATATGAACCCTATTTTAAATTTGCTTTTCAGTTTTATTTTTTATTTATACTGAAAGAAATTGCGCTCCTACAAAGAAATACATGATGGTTTATATTACAGAAAATTTAGTCATTTACTTTTTAATGGGTGGATCTGTTAGTTGGATGCACGCAAAGAAAAAAAAAAAACATTTCTTACCCACCAGACACGCTGGTAAATGCTCAGGTTTTTAGTATTATTGCGGGGGAAAAACTTGTTTAATGAGGTTTAAAAGCTATTTCAACACTACTAATTAAGATGTGTGTAACATTTTGTTACATTGTTAGCCGGTGAAGGAGAGCGCAGGAGATCGTAAAGTTAGAGAACAAAGTCTTTTAATATTAAATCAAAACGAGGAGAATACAAACTTTGAATCCAAACATAACATTAACATTGACCGACAAACTAGAACTCAAAAGGACAGGTATTTAAACAATGGAACTTATGACTAAACTAGACACAGCTGGGGAAACACAGGCGGGGAAGAATCAACTAATAATCACATACAAACACAGGAAGGACCAAATATGGGCATACACGTGGGGAACTAGAAATGAACTAGAAATGAAACCAAAAGAGACAATGAATGAGACATAAAACTGACAATGATTGTAACACATTTTTTATTTAATTTATTAAATTTAATATTTATTTAATTCAACTTAATGTTTTATTATTTTTTTTATCCAGGTACTGTCTAGCAAACAAAAGTACTAGCATTTATTAAAAAGAATAGTTGCTTACAACCCTTTGCAAATCCATCAGTATCTGCATTTTTTTGCTTTTGGCCTGTAAAGTGACAATTCTAATTTGATCAGTAATCTGGCTGGGCTGTATCTCTTATGGATGGCTCACCTGTTTAATTTTTCTTTTTTTCATATGCACGAATCACAGCCGGTCTCTTAGTCATATGTTTGACTCACTGACATAGAGACATCTCACAGTTGTCTATAAAATCAGCCCAGTCCAGATCTCAATGCGTTATTTAATCTCGCTCATGGAGGTTGAAAGCTTTATCACAGCACAAGAGCCGACCGTGTCAACAGATTGTAAATCAAAACGTGCGGGCTGGTTTGAAGAAAGCTCTTATCTTTGTTTAGTGTATCTGGCGGTCCAGACAGGTGGAAGAGGTGCTGATCTCAAGAGCAAAGCATCAGCTCAACAGATGAAAAAGGTTTTGGGATGGAGTGGAGGGGAGCGCAGGAGATCAAATATGATCCTTTTCTTCCTAATTGAGATTGGAAATTACATCATTGATAAGGAATGGAAACAGAAAGAGCATAATTTAAGAGCATGTCAGATTTATAAAAGCAAAGAAACTGTGATAGTTTATCAGATGTGGCTCAGGGCAAGATATGCAATTTTAATAGCTCTCACTCAGAGTGAATAGTAATGAGATTGGAAATTTCTTTTTTACTTTCTTGCATCCTGAATCTTCAGCTAAATTTACAGCAGTGATTTTACCACGTCGTGCAGAGCTAAGCTGTATTTTTAAAACAGATTAAGATATTAAAAAATATTGAAGGCAGTTGCTCATCTGGTGCTTGAAACCTAGGATGTGTGTGATTTGAAATATTATTTAAGAAAGAAAAGAATAAAACACTTAAAAAATTACTGATTTATAATTATTATAATATATAGTGTATAGTTTAATAATTGGAATAGATTGCAATTTCAATAATGGTCAATTATTGCTGTTTTAATATGCATAAAATGCATAACTATTTAAAATTAAAATAATTTTTTTTTATTTTTTTTTTGTTTATCAGTATCAGCCTAATTTAATTTCTGTGTAACACACATACCAGTAACACATTAGTTTGTTGCAGTATTATGGACTGTAAATACGGTTCTGTTTGAATTGTTCCACACAGGAAGCACAAGTTCCACATGTCTTTTATCTGCTCCACTGAGCAGGATCCATAATTGCCATAGATGGCCTTGTGACCTGTATTTGCATGAGTTCTTGCATGAGGCCTCATTCAGCAGTGTATTTCCTCTGACCTCTGGCCTTATATTAGACATCACCTCCTTCAGATTAATAGCTCTACTCAGCAAATATACAGTAACTCTGTGTCTTAGCGTGCGAGACCCTGCTGTAATGGTAACTGGTCCAGCATAACTCATATCCGATGTCCACCACAAAAAGCCTGCTTGTCACCAAATGACTCTGTATGAATCCCATGTATTGGGTCTTTGTGTAAGCATGAGATTGAGAAACGATAAAGTGGCCACATATGTGAGACTCAATGTATTATTTATTAATGCTAGATGGAGTTGAAATAGTGATTCTTTAGTTTTGAGAAAGAAACTGCACAAAAAAAATTTAAATGCTGGAGACAGGAAGCATGTCTGAATCCTGTTAATTACAGCTTTACCAAAAACCACAACTATTTAGTTTTTTCTATTTTTGGACCATATGAAGGTCAGTGGGGTCAAGCTTTTGTCTTCTGCATACAGGTTTGAAATGTGCAGTAAGAGAGGAAGAAAGATAGAAAGAAAAGGGGAAAAGAATATGAAAGTAGGAGAGGCAGTTTATTGCCTCCACACTGTATTGACCTCCAGCATGTTGTTTCCTGAGGACTATCTTTACACTACATCGCATGTCAGTGTTGTTTCTTGTGCTCCCATCAACAGCACAGCTGTAAAAAATAGGCCAGGCGTTTGACCGCTCTCGTTTTGCTTCTGGTTCTCCTTCAGTGTTATTGATCTGCAGGGCCTCACAGAAGCTGATGTGTATGGAATATTCCTGAAGTTTTTTGATTGTGCGGTCACAACAATAGTGCTGCTTTCTGTGTGAATGAAGAGTATGTGAAAGCGTAATGTAATATGTAATATTATTTCAAACAATAAAGTAGTTTAATTAGTTTAGTTTTGCTTCTTTAGCTTGACTTATCCTTAGTCAAGATTTTATTTTTCCTACTATATTGATGAGAACATCTGCTAAATATTTTTTATTTTGTATACTGTGGGACAAATTCATTTCAGACTGTGTATTGGCTGTGGCAATTCCATTTGCATTGAAAAAAAAATGTTTTTTGAGGATGAACACAGGCCCTTAATAGCCTTTAACGCTGCTGTCTTGCAATCCCTCTGCCTGTGCTGATATTGTTTTCTGCCATCTGTCCAGTACTGTTGCCAGAATATAGAGTAAAAGGCATAAATCCCCCTCTCTGCTTGACCCTCAAAGACAGCCACTTTGGGCCACTTCGGCTCTCACTTCAGCCGTCATGGCCTTTTGGACCTGACACTGCTGTCGCCAAAACAGGGATGAGGGATGTGTCTGTGGACTCGGGCTGTGTACATTATTGCAAGAGCGAAGATAAACTATTAGATTTAATTAACTTGAACTAAATGGGTAAATGGCCTATGGCTTTTTTGCCTGTTTTGCGTACCAAAACAGAAACTTTTGCATTTTTTTAAAAGTATAAAAATTATTATTAATAAAAAAATACATTTAATTTAGATAAAGTAAATTATTAAATAAAATGTTTCAATTATCTGTTAACTATAATTTTAAAATGAAAGGGTTAGTTCACTCAAAAAATTAAAATTCTGTAAATAATCACTCACCACGAGACCTTCGTTCATGTTTAGAACAAACAAAGATATTTTTTATGAATCCCAGGCCTGTAAACATAGGAAGGACACTGCTAAATAAGTCAATGTGACAACAGTGGTGGAACCATAATTTATGAAGCTACGAGATGCGTCGTGGTACACATGAATGGCGATAGATGGTGATGCAGAGGAGAAGAATTGTTGAATAAAGTTGTTATTTTTGTTTTCTTTGATTTAATCACTTAAGTCACATGGACTATTTTGTCGATGTCCTCACTATCTTTCTGGGCTTTGAACACATCAGTTGCATTGCTGTCTATGTAGAGTGAGAAAGCTCTATTTCCTCAAAAATATCTTAATTTGTGTTCTTAAGATAAACAAAGGTCTTGCTTGTTTGGAGCAACATGAGGGTGAGAATATAATGACAGAATTTTCGTAGTATAAAAGTAGTATTTGTGTCTCGAACAGACTTTTTTGTAGTTGACAGATCCCGTTAGAGCGTCTCTCACATCTTTTGTTTCTAAACTCCACAGGCCGAGCCAGCCTGCATGGCAAGTCATCTCTACGCATTGAGAGGGTTCGCTCGGAAGACCAGGGCTGGTACGAGTGCAAGGTCCTGATGCTGGAACAACAGTACCACACCTTTCACAACGGCAGCTGGGTGCACCTCACAGTAAACGGTGAGTCTCTGACCTAAGATCAGTTTTTGTCTGAAGTCACTTATAGGGGTCAGGTTTTGTTTTTAGGCTGAGGAAGATGAACCTGGATAAGACTGAGAAAGTCAGAGTCATGCCAGAACATACTGGAAGTGTCTTTATCAGATCTGATAAAGGAAGTTGTCCTAACTAGCTGCAAGCCTGTCTTATAGCAGTAAGTCGGCTATTGGTTTTACAGTCTGAGGCATAGCCCTAGTGATGCTATTCTCAGGAGTAGTCCCTATTTAAAATGTTGAATATATTTGATCAAAAATACAATATGGTATTATTGTGAAAAATTATTACAATTTAAAGTAACTGTTTTCTGTTTGAATGTAATTTATTACTGTGGTGGCAAAGCTGAGTTTTCAGTAACATTACTGAAGCATTTCTTATTATCAATATTGAAACATTGTCGTTCTGCTTAATATTGTTGTGGAAGTGATTGTAGTTTTTTTTACAATTCTTGGATTGTTAGACATTTATCTTTAATGCCACTTCTGATTAATATAATTCATTACTAAAAATGTATGCTTTTACTGCACATTTAAATATTACAATATTTTTTAAATATTACAATTATTAGCTTTATGCCAGCAAGATGATATTTCATGTAGCGTCATTGCACTATGGGTGCCCTGAGTTCGAATGCCGGCTGCTAAAAAACAAATAGTACAATTATTTCTTTAAAATAATTAAAATAAATAAAAGCATACATACAGTACATGCATAGATAAAAAATTGAATGGCATTTTCTTTATCTAAGCCCTTTTTCAATTACTTTTATCTGGTCCGAAGGTCATTTTAAATAGTTCTTCTTAAATGTGTAATTTTTTGTTTGAGGTGTTGATCATTTGTTGCAAGTGTCCAAACGAGAAAGTCCAGTGTGTATTTTACATCACATGTTTTACAGCGATCAAACAGAGAACACCCATCTATGCGCTGTTCTGATTGGCTGTTGATGCTGCATCGTGCCTGTTGCGACACAGTGTCAGTCTTCCTGTGAACACATCATGTCACTGTGCCTTCTAGATTCCGTTGCCTAGGTAGCAGACACCCAAATCCCCAAACCGGTTACAGCACATTAACTCCAGCTCATTGCTGTGTGATATACGCTCAGCCTCTTCTAATAGACAACAGCTGTGAATCAGATCACCTTCCAAACGTACAGCTCGGTGAATCTTTTTATTTGACTTTCAAGTTTTCAAGTGATGAAAGGGCTCCCGTCCTCTCTCGTCGCCCTCTGCAGTGTCGCCCCATGACGTTGTGTATCCATTTGTGTTGTTGCTAGTCTCAAATCCAGCAGCTCAGCACACAAGTTGGTGTTGACAGGCCAGTTTATCAGCCGCGTGTGGATGTGTGTGTGAGACTGTGTGCCTTGCGGCCCTGTTTGACTAACACACTAATATCAGCAGTGTTTCTTCTATGAGACCGCGGCCAATTTGTCTAGCACGGGTAAAAGCAGCAGCATACTAGTGTCTTTTACACAGTTAGGGTGTACTGTAATATGTTTGTGTCTCATCTGTGTGAGGGGCAGGTCTTCGCCCCTCATTAGCAATTCCTGCTCTCTCAAAGGTGTTTCTGCAGGATTTTGTGAAAAAAAAGAAAAGAAAAAACCTTCACAAGCATAAAGCTTTTTGCATATCTCTATGAATATATGCATGGGGCCCGCTGATGTAGTGTTTTCTGAAGGGTATTGTGTGGAGTGCTGGCGTGTTTGGGGCCGTTTAAGAAGCTGTTAGCACAGCGCGTGAGTGGCTCTCAGGAAAGAAATTAGCTCTATGTTAGTTGCTGTCGCTATGTGCCTCCTAGCTGTTGTTTTACAGTTCTTGTGATATTTTCTCTCTCTCACACACACACCTTGCTCTAGGTGTGTGTGTGAGGTGTGAGGCTCATGTCACAAGTGCTAAGCAGGGGGAGAGGAAGTGATGTAATGGTTCATCAATGCAACAGGGTTGAGCACTTGCTCATACAGGGGATTGTTGAAGCGAAACACTGGAGTGCAATCTTTTCATTTATGTGTTTAAAGCAGTAACTCAAGCAAAAATCTGAATTAGTTTACTCGCTCGTGCTGTCAAACCTGTATCACCTATCATCTTTCTCCTGTGAAACATACCATTAGAAAGAAATTAGTGGCACTACAGTATATTTCAAACCTTCAGAAGAAACACTAATCAAAAAAATTAAATGGGCACTATTTTTTTAAACAGGTGTTTTACCTGTATTCTAAAGTTTGCACTATATTATGATATATTTTAAAATTAACAGAAATGTCTGTAAAATGAATAGATAATGTCCTGCCAAAAATGAGTATAAAATGAAAATATATATATATTGTATATATACCGACACACACATTTCATACATAATTTTATGAAACTTTGATAATATGCATTAATGCATTATACGTATAATGTATATACATATTATGATATATTTTAAAATTAACAGAAATGTCTGTAAAATGAATAGATAATGTCCGGCCAAAAATGAGTGCATATATATATATATATATAGTATATATACAGACACACACACATTTCACACATAATTTTTTTCAACTTTGATAATATGCATTAAAGCATTATACGTATAATGTATATACATTTTATGGATTAAATATTTTAGTGTTAATAAGAGGTAATAATGATAATAATAATATTAACAATAATAATCATACTAATACAATATAATATCTTCTAATTATTATTTTTAGTGTTGTTCTTCTTATTATTACTGTCTTACTAGTACTATTGCTAGTGTGTGTGTATATAAATATATGTTAGTATTATTAATAATAATAATTATAATGTAAAGTTGTTTTGTAATGGTGTTGGTTATACATTTATTTTAATATTTATTTACATTTAGTTAAGTATTATTGCTGTCTCTTATTCATACCATTTCTTCCTTTCTCTCTTTAATTAGTCGATTGATTGATTTATTCATATATATTTATTTAAAATACTCAAAGTAGCAAATACATTTTAAATAACAAATAAATTAAATAGCACATTGTTTGTAGCATCGTAATGGCATGAGGGAATTAAATAGGGAAATATTTAAAATAACTAAGATCTCTAATATGTGGCCTGACTCTTTAAATAGAGAGTCTCCTCTGCAGTGCTGAATGTGTGTGCAGAGAATAAACTCTAGCACACAGCAGCACTAGAGATCTTCTGCTTTCTCTGTGATCTTACAGCAGATTTACACTTCACTGCTGGTTAGCACTAATCCTTTGGATTTCAGATTAAACTTTTTGCAAAGTCGGAGAGGGAAGCACAAAATTGAAATCCAAACAGAAAATCCTAAATGTTCACTATTGCCCTTTTTGGAAGTTATTTTAAAGGTTCATTTAGTCTTTGATCTCTAATGTTAGCAAGTGTCATCAAAAGCCTAGTCACTGTGAGGCTAAAAATACATTTTCGCAGGTATTGCGCAATTGGTTTTTCTCTATCCAAATATCATTTCTGAGGTTTCCAATGTGTTCATTTTTATATTCTTCGTCGAGTACACTTAACAACTCTTTTATGAAGCCTATTCTTTGTACAGTGGCAGCTATTCAGCCCTGATTTGACATCACATACATGCTCTTAAGCGCAATAGAAGCTCCGCCTCTTTCAGTTTGAATGACAGCTGCTGTTCACCCTGTATTCTGGGCGTGATGTATACAGGATGGACACACGTTTATCTGTTTATTTCAACAATCACCTTGTGGTGGCTATTAATGAAGTTAACCAGACTCTAAGAAGCTAGAAGGTCATGTCCTGGCCACAAGGTGAGAGGTTGTCGTAGCATCTCGTCTTTTTAATACTCAGATCCCTATGGCAGGGTCAGAGAGGAGAGCAGAGCAGTTAAATCTATTCCAAACTGACTGTGAGCTAACGCTAATCCTGTGGGATTTAATGAGATACCCGCATGAGGAGAGAACGTCTGTTGCTTAGTCTCAGTGCAGTCCTCAAATCGTATTGCATTTCCACTCACATCCTGTGACTTTGCATGATTGATGGTGGCAGATTAGTTAGATTAAAACAAATTTGGATTACTTTTCATTTCAGTTTATTTTAAATGGTTTTGAGATGTGACCATTTATTTGTTTGTTTGTTTGTATTACATTTAATGTTCAAATAATGTCTCATAAGTCTGCATTCATTAAATATCTAAACTAATTTGGATCATTAAAGTTTTTTTTTAATTAAATGTACAAATATTGTCTTGATGTTGATTATATATGAACAAATTTGAAACATTTTTGGTTTCTAGTTCTTTTTCAGTGCTTTTAAGATGTGACCAAATCTGTGATTATTTATATTTACAAGCATAATAATTATACACTACATGCATAATAATTACAGTATAAACACCCTTGGAAAATGCTTAATTATGGTAATCATGGTTTGGCTAATGATCCATCTTAATGTTTTATATTTATATTAAAAATAACCATATTTTAACGTATTTTAATTGACTTACTGGCTTCTACATTGTTCCTCTGTAGACTGAAATGCAATGCAAAAAGATAAAAGCATGCTGACATTACTCTTACTCTTATGTTCGGCCTGAAAGATCAACTTATTGTCATTTTAAACAGGTGCTAATTGCCTGCTAGACATCTTCGTGTTTAATTGAGTGCGTTCATTGTTGGTATAGAGGCTTGTGACATAAAAGGCTCATTTCTCTTCGACCAGGTAAATTCATCCAAAGCGTAGAAGTTAGAGTTCAAAAAAGCGCTGTTATATCAGTCTGCTTAGAAAAACAGCAATTTTGATAATGCCATTACAAATCTTCTTTTCCACAAAGCTTGTTAAGTGAATGAAGTTGCAGCCCCTTCGGATAGAGCACAAACCCTGATAAAGCCACAGAGACAAACGAGCACAGCAATTTTGGAGGTTTTCTATCGGGCTATATTGATCTTCAGGGTAAAGTGTGGCTGTTTGGATGACACTGTTGCCTATGCTGCCATTCTAATTGGCTCATTATCAGGTCTGTGATGATTCAGACTGACCTTCTAGCAGAATCACTACAGGGCTGAGTTTGGGAGCTGTCCGTGGTGCTGATGTTTGTGAGCCGGGGTGCTGTCCATGGTACTGATGGCCTTGCAGTCTCATGTGGTTGCTAAATGCTCACCACCACAAGGCCATATGCTTCAGAAACGCTGCAGATGGCATCATTGCGTGAGATAAAGTCTTTTAAATGATAGCGCAGCAGTAGGCACAACATTCTAGAAGTGGCAGGATTGATATTTGCAGCTCTGATTGTGACAGTCTGTTGACCTGCAGCATGTTTGTTGGTTTGTTAATGGGAATGAGAAGTGTGGGTTTAGCTACAGGCAGCCGACAGGCCTGGTTGTACAATTTTAGTTGAGGGATGGCCCTTGGTGTGTTGTCACTGGGTGTAAATGAAGCTGACAGCATGCCAGCCCCTTGGGTGAATGGTGCCATAGTGCTCTACTCTTGCTAATAATGACTTACTGCCCTTATTTCATTCTGTTCAGTCATTTTATTGATAAATGTGTTGCGTGCTTGTGAGAGAATGTTTGATGGTTTGACTTTATCCCTTTTTATTGATACGACTATTAAGCTATTGATAATTTTACTAATTAAAAATGGGAGACACCAACATCTGCTGCAGGATTTACAATAGCAATTTGGAATGGGAATGTTGTTGTTTTAACTAAAAAAGTGTTTAGTTGATTCATTATAAGTTAGTTGAAATAAATCAGAAACTAAATAAAACTAAATATTAAATGAAACACTAAAATAAAATAAATAGCACTTTGGAATCTAAATAAAGTAAAATAAAATAAATGCTAAATTACAAACAGAAAGAAAAAAAATTCAACAAAACTATTTAAAAAGTAAAAGAAAATTTCTAAAACTTAAAAAAACTGAAATAAACAAATAAAAGATTATTTAAAAAACACTATGATATTATAGAAAAAATACTAAAATACTAAACATTCTCTTGGATGTTAATGAAATCATCCAATATTAATAGTAATTTTATAGTAATTGTAACAATACATAATAACATAATAAAAAAACTGATAACATAATAAAAAAAATAATGATGTTATAATAATAATGAAATATATATATAGGGATTTACTAGATGCTGGCAGATAAAAAATAGGGACCATGAACACCCAATACAGATTAATTCATAATATCATCTGATAATCAATGGGGTAACAATACTGTACATTGTGCATCCCCACCGAAAAAATAACTATTCACAAGATAACCAAGGAAGACAAAATCCAAGGATTACATGTGTAAGCAGATCAAAGTGTGTGAGGTAATTTATACATGTCTGTAATATGAAAAAGGAGAATTAAAGCCTGTCATTCTCTCATGAAGTAGATACAGGAGCGGAGGCCCAGTAGTTTCTAGAGCCTTTTGGATCATCATCCAGATCTCTATCAGCATGAGATAAAGAGGATTTTTAAATTATGATTAGTGTTTCAGAATAGCAGTCTGGGGGCTGGTTCTGGCTTTTATGTTTGTGCTTAATTAGCTTTGGGTATCAGTCCCTTTAAACTCCTCACCGGCTCCATTTTACTGATTTGTTTCATGTTGTAGCAGGTTTGACAGTTGCATCATCATCACATAAACACAACAATATGAACTGAGAGAAATTTGCCTATGCGGTTTTATATTACGTTCAAATCAGGCTTCTTAGTTAGTGTGTTGTGATGTGAGCAAGATTATATATATTTGTTATAAATGGCCCCACACCGTATTATCCACTTGATAATTTTTATTGAATAAATAAAGATAAACCTGAATGAAGTTCACAGCTGGTGATTTATGTAACCTGTTCTTATTAGCTGCGTAGGACAGTGTTTGGGAAACACTTTGAAACACACACTCACACACTAATAGAAAGCACACTCATCTACTGTACATAACTGGGTAGAACAGTGATGCTGAGAAATACTTAACCAAAAATGTTTTGCTTGAAGGAAAGCAACAATGTACCATTTTGCTGACAATGTACCAACCCTCAGGTCATTTAAGATGTAGATGAGTTTGTTTCTTCACAAATTTGGAGAAAGTTAGCTCACTCATCAGTCCTCTGCAGTCCAAAGTAATCCGCTAGACTGCTGGCCATCAAAGTAAAACGATGGGAGTTTGTAAGAAACCAATCCATCAATGTTTAGCATATATTAACTTTAAACTGTCACTTCTGATCAAAATATTAAAGCAGTTTTGTATCATATACACCTTTGTAAATGATGCTCGATCTGTGCATATTTGTCTCTTGATTCACACAAGACTTTTTCAGAGAAAAAAATTACACATAGAGTACTCGTATTATGAATTAATTTGTTTAATACAAACAAGCTATTAGTCACTTCATAAGATATGAATTGATGGACTGGAGTCCTTCTGGATTACTTGTGGATTATTATGATGTTTTTATCAGCTATTTGAACTCTCTTTCTGACGGATCTATTGCTGAAAGATGTAAAGACAAACTTGTCATTACATCACCTCACATTGCAGTGAGGTGAGCTAACTCTCAACATTTGACATGGAATAAAGTAACAGAGACATAGAAACAGGAAGTGAGGGTCAGTTCTCCTCCTTGGCTGATTGAATCAGTGCTTGTTTCAGCAGGGACAGCAGGGTTGGTTTGCAGAAAAAGCAGCAATGCTCTTTTCTTTTTTTTTCACAAGGCTTTCAGTTTTCCCATCCAGCCTCCACTGAGGCTTCTCTCTTTCAGTATGCATCGCTCACATTTAATCTGTGTTTGACCAAGAGTGTCTGAGAGATAAGAAAATAGGTTTGCTCACCGATGGGCCCTCCGTATGTGACAGTACTTAAAATTTGGTTGCATTCACATAACCTGTTACACTACATATAAAAAAGACAGTTTCCATTTTGTGGAAAAGTGCTTTGCTGCTGCTATAATTGGCTCTTTGAATGGCCTCTTATCTTCCATCGTTAACAAAGACACTACATTTGTTTGAGCCTTTACAATTTAATGCTTTTGTTCAAGTGTGCTTCTTTTGTTACATATCAGAAATGAATCCTAAAGAGGGATTTGTTATGCGAATAACATCTCAGCTGCTTTCAAGGAACATATGTGCAGCATGATCTAACGCTACGGGTCTGTCAGAGTTTGTGCGCTTCCAAATAGACGTAATATGTAATAATGATGTGAAGTGCTATATTGAATGTCTCTATTGATTCAATTGAGTAGATCATGTGACCTTGATAGCAGCAACATCCCCTGAATTAAAATCAGCTTCCTGTCAAGGTCACATGACTATAGCGTGCATTTTAAACACAGATCGATTCATGGTTGAGTGTTACACTGGCCAGTTTGCTACTAATGTTTTCCAAACACATTTATTTATATGGATGGATGAGCATTCAAAACTCTCAATTAGCTTTGGGTTGTCCCTGCGGTTGAGGTATGTGACAGATAACAGCTTCATGCAGGTGTGTACAGCTGGTCCGGTTCACGTATATTTGCATGTGTGTAAACAAGTCTCACGAGGTGTAATCCAGCGAGCAACATTCACACAGATGCTCGACTCGGTACAGGATCCTAAGAGGAAGATGAGCAGGATGAAGATGTTCCTGTGGGACTAACTCCACGCAGCCCTCTCCCCACGCTTCTCCTGCCAATTAGCTCTCACTGGTGCAATGCATGTGTGTGTGTGCACTAAAACATCTGCCTGTGTGGCCGGTGTAACCACAGAGCCTTATTATAGCTGAATTCTTCTCACAATCTTTGCCTGTGATAAGAGCTTGTGATTTTATCAGCGGCTGCCGGCTGACACACACGCTCGGTGCAAAAGAGATGATGTCATCTTTCCTCCAAGCCCTGGAAGTATCGGAGGGATTATTATGCAGCGTTGAAGACAAAATGTGTGTGTTTTCAAAAAGGTGTGTGTGTGTATGAGCAGAGGGTGAGCAGGTGATCGTTTTGCAAATTCAACAGCTCTATTCCAAGACTGTGTGTTAGCTGAAATAATAAAAGGACATAATTATGAAGACACAAAGCTCATGCTGTAATGGGGTTCAGTGAGAGGCTCTTGTGTTCTTCACTCACATGAGAAATTGCTTCTGTTATGACCGCACAGATAAACACAACCTGTTGAAGGGCTCTGTTATGTCCACTCAGCACTCAGTGTTTCTCAAGCCTAGCAGGACTCTGAATTACTACATGCTGATTGTGTTAAACTATAACTAGGCAATATTTATCACAAAAATAAAATAAAATGTACATGTAATTTTTGAGCATTTTTGTTTAATTTAAAGGAGGTTTCCAACACAATGCAATGCAGTGGAATAATTTGAATAATTATTCATTGAAAATTATTATTGATAATTTTACGTATTTTCTTTACTGGTGCGAGTCTCGAAATGTCTCGTTCACACAGCAGCTTCCAGTTGTGTTTAGAATTATGTGTAAAGGGAGTCAAGCTCGTATTCCTTACCAGTAACCATAGCAACAGTGACCAAAATAATATCAAAGATGGCCACGTCCATAAACTGAAAGTCTTCTAACTTTTTGACCCGACAATTAAGTTGCAAGTTCTTTCTTCAAGTTGTCATTAACTGATAGCAGCGTTTACATTTGGGCGAAGAGAGGACCATTTGAATAGCGCACAGAACACAAAACCGATGGGGCAGCGGCTCCGGTAGAAAACTGACGCACGTTTGTTCGGCAGAGCTGCTCTCTCTCACAGTGAATGACGTGACGGCTAACTGGTTTCCAGTCCTGTTCCGTTCACACAGTTCTGAGAATGCGGTTGTGATTACATAAAATTTACTGTTGTGAGTTCGGTTCCAGAATGCGGTTGTCACACCCGTAAATAACCAAACTGTGTATGAACATAACCGTATTAAGGACTCAAAAACAGGATTGACAACCATATTCTGATGCTGTGTGAACGCAGCCTATATTACAGACTTTTCATTAAAGACCCTAAAGAATCAACAGCTTGTGGAACATTTGCCTTATATGACCCTTTAATCAAAGAATCCTGTAAAGATTTTGGCAGATTCCAAAAAAAAACTGTTTTCAACATTGATAATATGAAAAATGTTTATGTAAAATGTATATCTCTAAGGATTTCTGAACGATCATATGACAATGAAAAATGTAATCACTGCTTAAAACTTTTTCGCAGAAAAAAAATATTAAAATAGAAAAACAAGAGAAATAAAGTAATATTAGTTTCATGATATTACTACTGTTTACTGGATCAAATATGTAGCCTTGATGAATCCAAATGTTATATTTTAAATTATTTTAATTTTATCTTGTTTTGAAATTAACTGAAAACCTATATTTATTTTTTTTTGCTGTTGAAGTTTACATAAAAATAAAAGGAGCAAAATGCAGCTTTTATTCATGACAAAATCAAAACTAAAATACGAACTTTTTTCACTTCTGAAATGAAGCAGCCATTTTTATGATCCCATCAATTTTACACTTTAATTCGCTGTCTTTTTTCACTCTGAAATGTATCACACTGTCAGGGTGCGTGCAGGAGGATGAAGCAGAACACAAGAGATCGTAGAGTTCTCGAAAATAATAGTCTTTTAATAATACAAACTCAAAGAGAATTCCCTACACCTAACACATTAATTGACGGACAACACTAAACTTAAAAGACATGGCTTTTAAACACCGGGGCTAATGAACTAAAGAGAAGACTGCTAGGGAGGAGCACAATTAACTAATAATCACATAATGACAGGAACTACCAAATATGGGCACACAGGAAGGAAATACAAAAATGAAACCAAAACACAGACTTAAAACAGAACTAAACAGACACAGAACGTGACACACACACAAGCCTACAGCTCTAGTTTTTTAGAAGCAAATCATGATGGCCAAATAAAACACCATCGCCAAAATTTTATTGTGACAGAATAATAATCTTAAACATATTGAATTATTCAGTAAATCACACAGTAATATTTTCAATCTTCCGAGACATAAACTCAGTGAATTGTAAACACAGCAGGTTTCGGGCAGCTCTCCCTCTATTTAGGGTGCTGTGGCAGGCATTTAGCTAATGTCAAGTAGATTCGCCTGAATGTTTATCCACTAATGGGAATTTAGATTGAAAAGCAGAGGCAAACTTAGACGTCCATATCAATTAGCTGCTCAAAGTGACTATGAAACATGAGACAATCATAGAGGAGGCTGTTTTTTTCATGTCTTTTAAAGGCACACGCATCCTCATCTTTAGCCTATAGAGAGCTAGTGACTTTTCTTGTGTGTGTGTTTGTGTTTAATCAACATCACAGGTCAGCAGTGTGTCAGAGTGTGTAAGGCAATAATGGAGACTCTCAGCAGATGGAGGCGTGTTTTGCACAGATGTCTTAACGGCTGGCCAAAGAAATGTTGCCTTCAGCACTGGTCATGTGCCATCAGATCTGGGGGGGGGTTCCTTAAAAAAACTAAAAGCGCTTAGGTTTTAATTAAGCAGAATAAAGCAGTGCTGAAAATGGCAAGACAAGGTATGAAAATTGGTATTATAATCAGACCAGTTTAAATCAAGAAGGCTGGATCAAGCAGGTTTCACAGACAGTGACATTTAGAGCCATGTATAATAAATGCTTGGCTGGAGAAGGTTCAGTCCAGGTCATTGTAAGTGCAAAGATATCGTTTCTAAACCCATATCTCCTGTGTTCCTTGAGAGATGTTCTGTCTAAAATATTTGAACTATAATATATAAATAAATAAATTCTCCCTAGTGTTCCTTTGTCATCCCCTGCTCAAACGTCTATCATCGTGCCCAGAAATAATTGAGTAACCACCAAATTAATTTCAAGAGAAGCAGTGAGAAATATGATCAGTTATGCAACAAGTCACTTGTATTTTGATGGTTTTAAATATTAAAATATTATGCAGCACAACATAATTCCCCCTCGTGTGTCACAAAACTAGACCTATTTCAAGTTATCACACACAGGAGATGCATTGAGCTGCAAACTGTAGTCAGACAATCTCACAAAATATGGGTATGGTGCCACTTTATGCTTGCTTTACTCCATATTTATGATAGCCTGTTGTCTGAACTTCATAATGATATGTGCATGTGTATAATTGTGTAAATTATTTGCAATATTAAAATTGATATACTGTACGAAATAATTTATGCAATAAAAAAATGGAAAATGGTTTTCCATAAATAAAACATATACAGTACATGGATGTGGTATATTACATATAACATAATAAAATATGGTATATGCATGTATGTGTACATATAACACATAACAAAATAAACTATATATATATATTGTACATAGTAATATTTAATGTAGTTAACTTAATGTAATTAAGTATATTTAATATTGAAATGAAAAAAAATTAAAAGTTGTTTTGTGATGTAAACGGTCACAGATTAATTGTTTTAGTGTTTCATTGCTGTGTGTTTTACTCGTTTAACCGTAGATGTTGTCTGTTCATCCACCATTAGCAGTTGTGACAAAGAATTATTTAAAACCTTTCATATATTAAAAAGTTAGCAAAACTGTGAAGAGCTCTGTCATTCAGTGCTGTACTGTCCACCCCACTAACATGATGGCATAGCCACTCCTTCCCCATCCTAATTCATAAATAATGAAAGGGAGATTTTAGCTTCTAAATCAGCTTGTCGTAAAGCAGGAGCAGAATCATTAACAATGAGAGAGATTCCAGCTAGAGAGCTCATATACTGTGTACTAAGAGCTCATAAATGAGCTCATGTGTATGCAGGAGGCAGATCCATGATCAGGAGCGACTCTTTATTCACAGCTCATATGGTCTTCTGAACTTCTGTTGCTCCCATTAGCCATGAGGCTTGAGTCATACTTCAACAGGGTCTGTAAGAGACACATATAAAATAGGACATAATATTGTTATGAATTAACCTACCTTGTTATTGCTAAGCTGATTTATTTTAGGGAATAATGGAGTATTCTCTGTGTCGCAGCTCCCCCAACTTTCACGGACACACCGCCGCAGTATGTGGAGGCCAAAGAGGGGGGCAGCATCACTCTGAGCTGCACGGCCTTTGGGAATCCCAAACCTTCAGTCAGCTGGCTCAGGGAGGGGGACCCTGTACAGGACAGCAGCAAGTATAAGGTAAGCAAACACATCTCTGATTTAGGAATATTAACTGTTTGTCCCCCAGATGTCTATTTTTTTTTTTTTTTTGCAGCTGTTTATTTTTCACCCTCTCTCTCAACCTTTGTAATGGCCTGCTTCTGGGAAGTACATGCTGTTTAATAATAAATATATCACTGTGTTGCCCCACTGCCTTATAATAAATGATTTTGGGCTTGTTGTTTTTTGCGTTTTTTAAATAGTAAAATGTCGTGAGACATTAAAATTAAACTACACTTATTAATTAATGCAAGACATTTCATCTGTGGCTTTTGTCATCTTATATGTTATGCAAATGTATGCTGCAATAATATGTATGTATTTACATACATATTCATTAGACTATTTTTGGTGTGGAAGGACTTAATTTGAGCCAATTTTTTCCTCCTAATTTTTCTAGTGACTAGTGGCAACACAGCTCTCTCAGTTTAAATTGTTCACCTTTTCTTTCTTTTTTTAAGTTTGGGATCAGTAAGGGTTATTTGTATTATTTTTGTTAAGTCTCTTATACTCACTAAGGTTGCAGTTATCAAAGGAATACTGTAAAAACAGTAATATTATAAAATATTAGTACAATTTTATAGGTTTATATTTCAATGTATTTTACATGCTAGTTATTACTGAGAATTTTCAGTAGCCAGCAGTCAGTGTCATATGATCATTCAGAAGTCATTTTAATTTGCTGATTTTGTGCTCAAGAATTTTTTTTTGTTATTGTTGAAAATAACAACTGTGTGTGTGTGTGTGTGTGTGTGTGTAAACTGTGATTTCTAAAAAAAAACGGTACCATATATTTCTGTTTTGTCCTATTTAACAAATGCAGAAGAAGAAAATAATCAATAAATGAAAATAAGCAGATTATAAGCAGTTATAGTTTGTTTGTTAGTTTTAGACTCATTTGACCTCATAGATATTAACTGTAACTGTTAAAACAAAATACATTTGCATTTGCTAATTCTGTATTTTCCATCAAGCCATCATGAGATATTGCAGCCAGTTTAGATATTAAGATCATGGCTTCAAGTATTAGTAATTTGCCAGAGCCTCAAAAACACACACACTGTCAGTCAGTTACCTAATCGAGTGAACAGGACAGTGAAGTTATACATGATAGACAGAGGCTGTGTTCAGAATCCAGAGCTCTGACAGATGGAAAAAATTATACATGTTTGTACTATTGAGTACGGGAGAAGAAAACATTGTGCTATTATCAACTCACTTCCTCTCAGCTGGGACAGTTCTGTCTCTGTGTGATTGTGTCTGTTAAAGATACTAGCGCTTCAGTGGCCCAGCAACCCATCAGTGTAGTCACTGAGTCACGTCTTACTGTGTTTGAGCTCTCTCTCTCTCACTCACAGTGAATCTATAACAATATGTACTATATATAGGAGCTTTTTTAGGTGTTAGAAGAGACATATGGCCATGTGCATTGGTTTGTGTAGACTAGTAAATAGATTCAAATAGGTGCAAAATATTGTAGAAAGTCATTTCGGTCCCACTTTATATTAAGTGTCCCTAATACCTGTGTACTTCCATAGTAACTAGATGTGTATGTAGTATGTAA
>JAUCNO010000425.1:8439037-8468580 GCA_032353835.1 Enteromius viviparus
GCACACCTGTAATACTTTCTAATAAGGCATTTTTGTGAAAATTGCTTAAATATCTTAATTTAACTAATGCCTAGTCCAGGCTTAAGCTAAGCCCTGTTTGTGAAACCGGGCCTTAGTGTCTAAGCAATTATATATAATTTGTAAATGTAAATTATTCTTCAGCCCAAAAAGAATGCTTTGTAGAATGCTGCATGCTTTAGTTTTAAATGTGAGGGGTGAGATGTTCCAATTCACCCCATAGTCTAGGTTATTTGTTACATACCCTGCTGTAAGTTAATGCAAAACGGATTATGACAAGAAATATGTGTGTAACAAAAAAAAAAAAAAATAAAAAAAAAAAAATCCTCATGTTTATGGAATGTCTCAACAAAGATAACAAAGCAGACTTGTTTGAGTTTAAATGTTCATTAAACATGTAAAATCAAAGAAAATACATGAAGTTGCCATTGCCATATGCCATAACATGTTTAATAATTGATGTTAAAATCTAACATAGATTCTTGTCAAAATATTAACATTACCAACTAACACGAAAACATATCTACATGGATATATACTGCAAAGCAAGGACTACCATCACAAAAGTAATCAGGTAAAACATTCAATATGCAGTGAATTAAGACAAATACAGTCTGCTGTGTCTGCTGCAGGGCTCTGCTTCCTCAAATGTGGAATAAGGACTAAACTGAGGATGTGTGAAGTGAATTAGGTGGTTTAGTGAACTTGCTCCTTATTTGAGAAATTAACAGTGTACATTATTCCTGTGTGACAATCAATGAATGAGCATTTGACTCACCAAAGTGCTTTCCTTTAGAAGAAGTGTTGAAACAACTCAGAATTAAACTGAAGGAGGGATTGAGCGAGGCAGTCATCAAAAGTTTGCTGGATGATCTTCAGGAAAAGAAGGTGCTTGGAGAAGAGGAGATTGAAGTTATAACGCTTAAGACTAAACCACGAGCCGATCAAGCTCGGGAACTGATTGACGGTGTGAGCAGAAAAGGCACAAAAGCAAGTGAAACTATGTTGGAATGCTTAAAGAAAAGAGACAAACCTCTTTACGACAACCTAAACATAGACAGCTATTTGATTCCTGAAACAGGAGCGACCTGTAGCCCTGCACCAACGCCTCATTGTGCAACAGGTACAGCTACATGAAACATTCAGGAATCATATTTGTTTTTTTATAGATGTGATCATGTTTCCTTGTGTAGTCCAGTTTTACAGCTTTAAGAGACAAAAGCTTTCAAAGATTTACTGACAATATCTTTTCTTTCCCCAGACAAAAAAAACAACTTGGTAAGTGGAGTTAGTGATGCAACATGTGTGCTTTATATGTTTTCCCATGATTTTCCCATGTTGTGCTTTTAACATTACTCTTGTGTTCCAGGACGAGGTGTACAAAATGGACAGTAACCCACGTGGACTGTGTTTAATAATTAATAACGAGAACTTTCCAGAGGAAGAGAGGAAAAGAACCGGATCCCAAAAGGATGTTGGTAGGCATTCATTCATTCTTTTTTAGAAGAGATGTATGACTTTAGGGACGCTTACATTTTCTTTCTTTCATTTGTGGTTGTAATTGCTTTGTGCATCTTTATGGTTATTTTCTTAGCTTGAGCTTTTATGCTTTTCTTTTTTTCTGTTTCTTAGATTCTCTGATGCTCTTATTTGAATCTTTTGGCTTTCTGGTTGAAGTAAAAAAAGACCAAACTGCTGATGAAATAAAAGAGCTTATGACCAAATACAGTAAAGATGCTCGTCATGAAGACTGCTTTGTCTGTTGCGTGATGAGTCATGGAAACAAGGCTGGTGTTGCAGGATGTGATAACCAAATATGTCCCCTGAAAGACATCACCTCCCCATTTGATGGAGTCAACTGCCCTGCTCTCGTTGGCAAGCCTAAAGTGTTCTTTATCCAGGCATGTAGAGGACGTGAGATGCAGAGTAAAGTGCTGACTACAGATGGTGCTGCTTCCAGTCATATGAAGAAATCTGGCAAAGTATACAGCATTGCCAAAGATTCAGATTATCTGATTGCTCTGTCTACTGTGGAGGGATATTATTCAATCCGTAATAAATTGAGTGGATCATGGTTTATACAGTCCCTTTGTGAGCATTTAAAGGAAGGAAGTAAACAGTGAGCATCCTATACACTGGCCTTATTACATGCAGTAACACTTTATTTTAAGCCTCCTGTCAGTGTTTGTTAAATGGTCTCTCTCTACCCTTATTTTTAGAGGCGATGACATCTTGAGCATCCTCACCGCTGTCAATAATGATGTAAGCCTTCAAGAGGGTTTGGTAGAAATTAACATTAAAAAAAAAAAAAAAGTAGTAGATGCAAAGATGACCCCCCAGCCCCAATTCACCCTGAGGAAGCTTCTTATTTTCAAAGCACCGAAGGTCAGAACTGCTTTTTTATTCCGTAACAAGAATAGATTAAAATTCTGTGAAGTGTCTGTTATAATGTGTCAAAAACGGAAACGTTAACAACTAAATATTGTTCTGTTGCAGACCTTAATTTTCTTAAAACCAAAATGCATATTATAAATAAACTAGCAGCCTTGTGATTGTAAGGCTTGTTTATTCGCAAATAGCAAAATTTTTTATATTAAATATTTATCAAAAAAAGCTTTTTTTCCATTGTAGGGTAAAGCTGCTGCTTCTAAACAGAAGAAAACAGGCTAAACATCCTCATCTTTCACCAGAGGAAGAAGAGGAAATCTTACCATTGACATTCTAGAGAAGTCTGTGTTTTCCCATATTTGTTATATTGGATTTTATATTTTATATCTGCAGTCTACCATATTAAATTGGACACTGAGGGCCAGAGATGAGAACCCCTGTATTTTACAGGTGTTTCATCAGCTTTTTTTTTTAAACAGCTTTTTTACATTTCTTGAAATAAATTGCATAATATTCTCTTATTCTGCTTTGAACTGTCTTGGCTGTCGACTAAAATTACCTACATTTATAAAAAAAGAACTGAATCTTATAATTCACATATGTAATTGACAGTAAATATGTAATTAAAACAGTGCAAAAATATACAACTTTTATTAGTTTTGATGTCAGTATAATAAACAATTATTCTCATTTTTATTGTATTTTCATACAAAAGAACTTAATTTACAATAAACATTGCATAAAAAACATTTAGCCTTGATGTGGATAAAAATGTGTTATTCATCTCAGTCAAACAAATGTTACGTATATAATCTCTGTAAAAAAAAAAAATCAACTGAAACAAAACGATGCAGTTTTCCTTAATTAATCAAGAATGCTCCGAAATAAGTGGCTTCCTGTGGGAAGCGCACAGCGCTAATATCCAGCACGTACAATGAGAGCCTGTCGCCCTTCTCCAGCTGGAACAGCGCCCCCTGATGACTGGAATAAAGCTGCACACTAGAGTTTGCGCTCGCGCAGGGAGTCACTACAGATTTTGTGAGCATCACTGGTCGTGGATAGGACCCTGTCCTCTTGTATAAGTACTGCGTAAAGTGCATACTCTGTCCTAATTGTGTTTCAAAATGAACCTGAGAGAAAACGAAGTAAATTCCGTCTTTTGGCACAGCTATTTCTCCGTCAGGGCTCAGGCGCATTAATCCTTCCTGACTGAACTGGCCGTTCGTATTGTCCCACTGAATGCGATCCAGTGCAGGAATTCCGTCTGGAGAAAGTAAAAAGGTTAAACTTATAAAACCTAACCAAAATTATTGTGTACGGCAGGGCTGGGCAACTTCGGTCCTGGAGGGCCGGGTTTAGCTCCAACTCTAATCAAACACACCAGAAGAAGCTAATCAGTGTCTTCAAAATCACTAGAAAGTTACAGGTAGGTGTGTGATTAGGGTTGGAGCTAAACCCTGCAGGACACTGGCCCTCCAGGATCAAAGTTGCCCACCCCTGGAGTACGGTATAGGCAGGAAATTGTTACCGCATGTGGGGAATTTGTTACCATTTTCCTGCAGCCTTTGATATTGTTTAAGGCCTTGTTTTGCCCCGACGTGCACAGCTGGTTTGAAAATATCAGTGACGTTACGTTCTGTAAAATCAAAGAACACACTTTCAATTAAACACAAAGCATAAATCAGGTGCGAATTAAGGCAAAGAAAGTCTAAAAAAAGTATGTTTTTTACTTACACAAGCAGTTTCAACTGGCTTTAAAAGTTATTTTTTTTTACAGATTAATTGCAAGTTAAACACCAAAGACTAGCCTATATACAATAAAGGGACTTCAGGCTAGGCTGAACTTGGACTACGTTCTGGAGAAGTCGATGATGGTCAGATTTGAGTCGATAGATTTCATAAAAATCGTGTAGTGTATGATGACCCTACCCAGGTCAGACCCTGATTTTTTTAGCTTTTGACTTTGATTCCATCCAGTAAGAGGACATCAAACATGTTTGAAAATTTGAGCTAATTTTATAACACTTTTCATTTGTTACACCTAATTCTTCTAAGGGGTAGCTTTAGGGTTGTGGTAGGTGTAGACGTTGATAAAAACAATCTAAAAACGAGAAAATTAATTCAATATTAGGTCAATGGCCCTTCTAACCACAACCAGGGGCGGAGCCAGACATTGTAAACATTCGGGTCTTAGCCCAAATGTAGTTGAAGATTTAGATTTTCGTAAATGTGTGCCTCTTAAGATGTTTTAAGCTCCTAAATTGGATAATAATATAGGTTTAAAACCAACTCAGCAGGCAGTAGTAGCATAAATTATTTTACAAGATAACAGATTCTAAATTCTTAAATGTTGCAATGAATGATCCATGCTACAAAATAAAAATTGAGAAGGTTTAGTTTGTTTATGTTTATTAATTAAATAAGCTCAAGTTAATTCACACTGAGAGAAATTCATCTTTTCAATATGTTTACACTGACCCCCCAGTGGTTGTTGCAAAATTCTCTATTGCAGACTATATACCGCACATCCCTACCATTGATCTGTTATCTTGGCTTTATCCTTGGAGCACCAAAGTAGAAATAAATAACTCTTTTTACAACTTCTGTTATTGGAAGTTATTATTTAGTGCTTGATTAAAAAACTAGATTTTTGACAAAGCTATTAACAAAACCAAAAGATTCAGAGCTTTTAAAAAAAACATTTGGGGCTGGAGCCGCAGAAGCCACACACCTTTAAAGTCTTGAAATGTCTTATCCTCAGTCCTTTAGTATGTTTGCGGCATAGTTAACCATAGCAACAGGTAAAGCTAAACAAACAAACAAACACATACATAAAATGTATTTGTTTTACCTGCTAATGTTCCCAGTACAGAATTCTGTATGTCCATCAACAGTCTCTGTTGAAAAAGAAATCTAGTCTTAAAATACAAATATTTCTCAGTTTCGCTATATATTGCAATAAACAGTTTTAAATACCTGCTGTGCGGTTTGTTCCAGTTCTTGATTAAACAAGTCACAGCTTGCAATGCCTGCTGCTGGAAGATCTGTGGAGAGACAGTGGATTGGATACCCTCCATCTCTGCCTGTTTCACGAGTCTTTTTAATGTAAAAAAAAAATATATATGTAGAATTATATAGGTCCAAATGACAATATTTCTTATTTAAAGATGATAATAATTAATGAAATAGCTATTATTACAAACTTTAACTCACTCTGTGAATATCCTCGGAGAAGTTGTAAAGAAGAAAAGCCGTGATAAACGTCTCCGTGCTCAGTATTAAAGTCAGAATCAAGAAGAGTATGTACTGGCCTTTTGCTGTCTTGTTTTCAGGTGTGCTTTCGTCCAGCTGGCTGTAATTGGGGCTGTTTGGTAAGTTTGATGTCATGTTCCGACAGAGTTTTTACAGAATGTTCGCATGACAAAAAGAGAAAGTAGCTTTCCCTGCCGTGTCCTTGTGGAGTCAAAGGTCTGTTTGACGCTCTTCCGCGTGTCAAGTTTGTTTTCCTCGCTGGAAAGTCCCGCGGTCACGGCGACGCCCCGCGTTCTGTTGAGCGCGTGTGGGAAACCAGGGGAGCGCTTGGGTATGAATGAATGATGCGAGTTTGCAGAGACACTTGTGCGTGTTGCTTTTTCATTCAGATTCTTGTATACACTGTTAATGTACGTGGAGGGCGCAATTGAGCAAGTAAATATTTTCTCTTTTATATAAACGCTGCCGTTGGGATCGGTAAGATTCTTTTCTGCTAAGAGATCTCTTTTGTTCAAGGTTGCATTTATTAAAAAATATTAATACAATTTAAAATACTGGTTTTCCTTTAAAAAAAAAAAATGCTTTAAAACAATTTATTTATGTGATTTTTCCCCAGGCATTATGATCCTTTAGAAATCAATGTTAGAACAGTTGTGCTGTAATATTAATATGTAAATTAATATGTTTAATTTACATTTACAGAATTTATTTCTAATATTATTTAAGTGTCTAATATTATATAAGTCTATACTATCACAGTCAATTTAGGGTAGCACATAATAAATAAAAAGCACATTAACAAAATAAAAGTATTTATTTATTAATTGGTTGTTCATCTGTTGATGTAAATTAACCTTTATATTCTTGCAAACAGATCATTTGATCATTAAAATATAAAAAAATCAGCATTTATTTAAAATGGATAATAATGTTCAAAACTACTGTTACAGTATTTACTGTTATACTACTGTTCAAAAGTTTGGGATCAGTACATTTTTATTCTTTGAAAGAAATTAATACTTTTATTAACCAAGGATCTATTAAATGAACAAAAAAAGTCATAGCAAAGATTTACATTTACAAATGTTTTATATTTGGTAAAAAATTATGTTGTTTTTTTACTTGTTATTCATCAAAGAATCCTGAGAAAAAAAATCACAGGTTCCAAAAAATATATTTGGCTGCACAACTGTATCCAACATTGATAATTTTAGGATTAAATCAGCATATTAGAATGATTTCAAGGATCATGTGACACTGAAGACTGGAGTAATGATGCTTTGTATCACAGGAATAAATAACATTTTAAAATATATAACATATATAAATATATATATAAATATAAAACAGTTATTTTAAATTCAAATAATATTTCACAATATTACAGTTTTAATCTAATAAATGCAGCCTTGATGAGCATAAGAAACATCTTTTAAAACCATTAAATATCTTACTGACCCCAAATATTTGTACGGTGGTTTATATACATAACAATTTAAGTTAATTATAAGTGAAATTACTTCTGCTTCTCTACCTTTATATCTCTCGTCACACAACCTTTTCCGTAGTAAGGCGTATTCTTAAAATAACCAATCGTCTATTAAGTAACGCTGACATCTTGTAACTGACAGAAACAATAACCAATAGCTCAACAGTCCGTCAGTGCCACAGCCAATCAGTGCAGAAAAAGGGCGGGCGGTCAGCAGAAACCGGAAGCGCTTGCAGGAGCTGTGTGACCTGAGAAGGTCTCCGGCCTTGTGCTAGAGCTGTACTGTGAGCGTGGCTGTGAACTTCCAAAGGCTGTCTTTCCGAAGAAGCACAGCAGAGCCGCGATGTTTAAGTGTAAGACAGTATGGAATAAACTTGCTCCGCTGGCACGGGCCTCTTCCACGCTGTGTCTGCAGAACGCAAAGAAATCAGGCAAGTTTGTGGCTCAGCTAATCACTTGTGAACTTAATTTCTAGCAGAAAGGCTTGCACAATTTCTGTGGAGATACACGTCCAGGCGCCGGTAGGGTAAGGGTTCAGTTTTCCGCGTGCTCTGAGGTGCTAGGCACTTTATTTGACCGTGTAGATAGTTGAAACTAATACACCTCACTTAACTGAATGGAGTAGATACACAGGGTTGAAGTTTTATGCAGCACTGCGTTCATAAAGCATATGGACAAACTTCCTCACAGTCACGCGCAGAAAAACGCTAACGTTATGTGGGAATTCTGTCGAAACGATTATTTGTCACGAATTAATGAGTTAATGAAGGACTGCACGAAGAGGTGCAGGAATGTTTGGCCCAAGGTCGGTGAACATCACACACTTGTGGCTTTGACAGCTCCGTGACGCTGTCACCTAGTTAGTTGTATAGCAATAGTTTATTTTAATAAAGTCAGACTCTGTACATTTGATAGTTGATTTTAAATATAGGTTCAGAATAAAATATATATTTTTTCCCATGCAGGTTGTTCAACGCAAGTGGTTGGCTGACTTATGAGACCTTGATAATAAATATTTAATTACAGACATATTTATTTGTTAGGTTAGGGTTAACTCTAAAAAAAAAAAAGCTTTTAATTTTCCCCTCATACCTTACAATGTGTTTTCTTTAAAAAAATTCCCATAAATGGAAAAAGGCATTCAGTTTAACTGTGCATTTATTTTCTATAGCAAAATATCTAGTCAGGTATGTTTAGGACAAGAATAATTAGATTGTCTATTTAATACCTTACAGTGCAAGTGTATATGTTAAATAATTAAAATCTTTGCCAGTCTTCAATCACTAGATTTTATACATTTGTCAGCAAGACATTTTAAAATATAATAACATTTAGTATGATCACCTACTCATTTATTAATGCAGTTTAGTATGAGTATGTTTCACTTTTTAAATGAAAATATTTGTTACTTTAGATATTGAAGGAACACCGTTTCACCCATATTTTACTTTTTTTTTTTTTTGCAAGATATTTGAGACGTGAAAGTAGACACTTTACCCAAATTTTGAATTTAATATGCTGTGTATATAAAGTAATTTTGTGAATGTATATGATTTCTCAGCGCTAAAACATGGGAGAAGGCTGCAGATGGTTCAGAAAGCCCAGATGTCATCAGGGCCAGCAGGAGGGGGTGGCGAAAACACACTGTATTACGTCCTGATTGGAGCAACATGTCTTGGGGCAGGAGTTTATGTAAGTACCCCTTTATGATTCGCTCATTCATCGGTCCTATATCGATAGTGCACAAAACATATACTGTATTTAATCAGTTGTTACTACTTGTGTGTCTTATGGTTAGTTTGTAAATTGTTAAAAAGTGTACAAGCAGTACTAATATACAACATAGACATACCATTGCTGTGATATGCTCTGTCAGGTTGTTAAAGATTATGATAGATGTGTGCCAAAATGTATAAAATGTGACTATATCACACATGAATTTGATATGAATCTCATTTGTTGAAGCAGGTTAATAAACCGATTGTTAGTTTGCAGATTATAAAGTGGTTGTTGTTTATTGATTTGTGTGTTCAAAGACATACCGCACGGTCTCAGGGGACAAGGACAGATTTAATGAACGTATGATGGAGATTGCCAGTAGACCAAAACAAAGGCCACAAGCAGCTAATGCTGTAGGTAAGTAAATACACTAACCACAAGGAAACACGCCAAATGATAATTCACTGGACTCATTAGAAGTTATTCCAATATATATATATATACGGTTTAATTGAGTGATATGTTGTCTTTTGTATTTCAGGTGAAGTTGTGGCAGAATCAAAAGAAGGTTAGTGGTTATTCCTACATGCCGATTAAAGTTTTGTTTTTTTCTGTCTATATGTGTATATCATTCACGGTCTTTCACACAGAGCCCTACACTCCCTGTGCATTTGTTGCTGAATTCAATGCAGATGTTACATTTGGCAATACTGTGCAAAAGTCTGATCATCAACCAGTCTGTCTGGAATGGCATGAAGTAACAGAACAAACTGAGACAGAGTCAATCCAGAAGAACTGTGGCAACGTCTCCAAGATGAAAAAAAAAAACCTACCTGGAAAGCTGCCTGAAAAATTATGGGCAAGTGTACCGCAAACAGAACAGAAGCTGTTTAACCAAAAGCTGTAATACCAAATATTTTTTTAATTAAGTTAATAGAAGTTAATTGATAAATACGATCTATTTATGGCTTTTTTTTAAAGCATCCTCATTATACAGCATTTACATATAGTGTCTAAAACTTTGAACAGTACTGTAGCTTTGCAGGTAGGATTTTTTGAAGCATCTTTGAGATGTTGCCACAGTTCTGTCTCAGTTTGTTCTGTTCCTTCATGTCATTCCAGTCAGACTGGATGATGATCAGATCAGATCTCTGTGTGGAGCACTGGCTGTTGTCAGACAATAATCTCACTGCACTATTACAACTAATGACAAAAATAATGTTTGGAAATGTAAATTGATATTTCCAACTGACAGTACTGTATATATTCTGCCTTATTTGTTTTTCAGAATTGTGAGATATGAACTTGCAATTGTAAGCTATAAAGTCTATGACTGATATGTTCTCAGAACATCTCTGACTTTTTATTTCACAATTCAGATTTAATAACTTGCAAATGCGTTTAAAGCCACAACTACAAGATCCAAACTTGCAATTCTGAGGAAAAGTCAGAATTCTGAGATTGTTGAAATTCTGATTATATATTTCTCCGAATTGTGACTTTATTATTATTACTTTATTATTTCACATTCGTTACAAATATTAAGAATTATATCTTGCAATTTTGACTTTATATCCTGCTATTTTCATTTAAGTCAATAAGTCAGAATTGTGAGATACAAAGTCTATATCACGCAATTCTGACTCATAACTCTCAACTGTGGGTCTATATCATGTAATTCTGACTCATAACTCTCAACTCTGGGTCTATATCATGTAATTCAGAGAAAATGTCCAAAAATACAAATTAATAGTATGCAATTTTGAGGGAGAAAAATATCCAGAATTGTGAGATAAAATACAATTACGTGCATTTTTTATTCAGTGGCAGAAACGGGCTTGTGTGTATATATATATATATATATATATATATATATATATGTGTGTGTATATATACAACTACATAATATATTTAATATAATATTTATTACTATTTTATTAATTTGTATATTATAAAAATTATTAATTTAATTCTTGATTAGATGATCAGCATATATTCTTATTTTTTCATGTATATTTTAAGACTAATTTGAATAGTCCTTAAAGAGGCGGTTTATTTTAAATAAATCATACTTATATATAATAAATGGAGGGAATAAAGTGTCATGAGGATGATTATACTGTACTGAAGGGGGGCATGCATGTTGTCCTTGTGTTGCTTGCGTACAATGAAGGTCTTAGGAATTCATCTTGAAGTTAGTCGGGAGATCCGGCGGGAGTCATTTCGTGCATGCCAAGGGTAGCAGTTTATCAGAATGAAGCATGCTGGCTGTAAGTGCAGCTACACAAAGTTTTGAGCATGCAAAACTACTTGCAATTGATATGTGCAACAGGACATGATGAGACAGTCCAGGGCTTCTGTAGTTAAAAAACAACACATTATCAGCATATAAAAATCAGTACTCCACTTATCCACAACATCGGAACCATTCTAGTGGTTTCTATAGATAGAGATATATTGTCTGTAAAACTCATTTTAAGCCATAGGCCACTCTCAAGAGATCCAGGGAAAAGGGCTGTAGGGCGTGCAAGGCACACAGAAGATCTATGAGGATTTTTTTGTGAAGATCAGCGGTCGAAAACGCATCCTTCAGAATTTCCTCTGGGAAACCGTGAGACAGTTTTGTATTATTGGATATCACTGAGCACTCACACTGAGCCAAACAAGCAGTCTTTTTACGTTTAGCTGCAGGCAGTGCTCTCATCAGTATTGTGAGTGGCATTGCAATCATTATCGAAGCGCACGCGCATGTATTCTTGTGCCATGCTGAACTCTTTCCATCTGTGCATGTGACTCCTCCTGCAGGGTGAAGAGGGAGCAGTTAGGACCGCATGACTGGCTGTCCATGCCTGTGCCCAGCGGGCAGCACTGGCTCCTGGTGCAAGGCCTGGAACCTGAGACGGCCTACCAATTCAGCGTCCTGGCCCAGAACAAGCTGGGGACGGGCCCGTTCAGCGAGGTCGTCACTGTGAACACACTAGGTTGGCCACCTGCATGATACAACTTACAGAGACAAGATCACTTCTGCCTGACTGAAATAGATTTATTTGTAGGAATGGCAGAATTTAAATGTTATAATGATTATTTTAGTCATTCTGGCTGATACTGATAAGCTGACAGTAATTATATGATACTGTAATACTAGCAAAATGATCACTATCAATTATCACTTTTTGGGGGTAAAATTTATATTATATTTATATAATATATTATTTATATAACTGTGATACTATTATATGTTTTGTAATTTTTTGTATTCTTTCTTTTTTTATTTATACTATACTATTTATGCTATGAAACAGTTTTATTTAAAAGGGTCATTTGATGCGATTTCAAATTTTCCTTTCTCTTGGGAAGCTGTTTGTGCATATACTATATACAGTAAGATCCCTGATCTTGCAGAGATTAATGTTTTTAAACCAGAGAGGTATTCTTTATAAAAGTTATTGCTCGTCCATGACCACTAAAACAGCTCATTTAAATACACCCCCACTTTTCTACATCCTAGAGTGGGTTTATTTTCAAACACGCCTTAATGTTTACGTGAAGAGAGAAGACGGAACTATTATACTTGCTGCCAGTTGCTGGATGCACTGTGAAAGTGAAACTACTTTGTTTGTGCTTCCAAAAGAGCACATACCTAGAAATCAGTGGTCAAGTTGTGTTCACAACACTGTTCCAGAACAGTTCAGCACAAATATTAGAGTATGTTCAGTGCATTTATGGAGAACTAACTTCTGAGACCTGGAGAGCAACCTATGCTGACTGTGCACAGAGATTATGAATTAGAGCAATTCTACCTCTGCAAAGACAGTCTGGCACTTCTGACTCACAACCTTTAAGTAAGTTACATTTTCTTATTAAAAGAAACTCAAACCGAGCCGTGTTACAGCCAGCAGTGGTTAATTATTCGCGTGTGCTAATCTCGAAATATGTTTATCAACATCACTTATGTCTCCTCTGTGTGCAACAAATGCCTCGTGTGTAATGTATGTTGGTGTCACAGCCAAGGGACACGGCGTCACATTATGGTAAGATTTGTGCCAAGTGCTTGCGGTATTTGGCCAATCACAGCGCACTGGATAGCTGGCCAATCAGAGCAAACCTCGCTTTTTAAGAATGATGAGCTTTGTACAAATCAACCCGTTTCAGGAGGCGGGGCTTAGAGGAGAAACAAAAATGTACAGTGTGGGGAGAATAATGTGTTTTTTGCACCTTAAACTGCATGAATACATTGCATTACACCAAATATACAAAATAATGTTCTTTTTAGCAACATCATATGACCCATTTAACTATAATAACCCTGCTGTAAAGACATGTTACAGTACGTTTATAATGTAACAAAAATATATGTCAGATAAATGCTGCTCTTTTAAATGTTTAAATGATTCAATGGTTTACTTTGTTTCCTTTAGTATTTCCTATAAGTACCCCAGAACCACTGGTGCTGCTTACCCCACCACGGTGCCTCACAGCCAACCGGACACAGCAGGGAGTCCTACTAACATGGATCCCTCCAGCCAATCACACGTCGCCAATTGATCACTACATCATGGAGTTCCGCCTCGGGGAGAGGTGGGATGTTCTTGATGATGCAATCCCTGCTGGAGAGACAGAGCTATTGGCTAGAGACCTGGTTCAGGTATGCCTGTGATGACCATTTCAAAAGATTGACATAAGGCTTGCATTGGCATTCCTGCAGGTGAAAAAGGGTTTGAGCGTAAACTATACATCTATTAGTAACTATAAAATTAATTTAAAATAAATTCAATTATTAAGTGGGGGGAGCAAAAGGTATGTAGATCTCCCTCCAGGTGTTACACTAATGAAAAGTTAAGGAGATACAGTGTCTCTATTTCTAATGTTTATTTTTGGATATTTATCACATTTTGTCACATTTAGATGCAAATGTATTCAAATTGCTTCACACTCTTTACAGTTTTCTAATTTACTGCAACTAAAGTTCGAATGAATTGAGTTTTTTTAGTCATCTATTTAAAGAAAACATGCTGTAAGTGTCTCTGCATTGTTTTGCAGGAGGCTTGGTATGAGTTCAGAGTGATGGCGGTTATGGAGGACCTTGTCAGTGAGCCCAGTAATGTAGTGGGAGTCTCTAGCACAGGTCAGTGCTCTGAGGATTTTTATAGTCCATATGGGTTTTGAAAATGTATTGTGAGATTTATTGCACATAATATCATGTTATACTGTGACATTTTTGTTTAGGCCCACACAAGCATTAATGGAGTGAAATGATTCTGGTCGGATAAGATTCTGCTGCCATCTGCTGGATTTAAAATAAATCACACACAGTTTTACACACACACACACACACACACATAATTAAAACAAGTCATTTTTTAAATATTGGTGCTCGTTTTTTGTTTTTATATACGTTTTTATTTAAAATAAATATATATTTTCTATCTATTTTGAGTTCAAATGTTGAACTCACAGAAAATTCAAAATTTAAAAAAAATTGTTTTAATATATTTCTTTGATGGCAAAGCTGAAGCAGTGACTACATTGCTTTGTCATTGCTTCAAAATCACATGATTCTTCAGAAATCATTCTAATATGCTGATTTCTTATTATCATCATCAATGTTGAAAACAGTTGGGCTCTTTAATAATTTATTGATGCTTTTTTCAGGATTTTCAGGTTCTTAAATTACAGCATTTATTTGAAATAGATTTTTCGTAACATATATACAGTATATGTGTGTGTTTGTGTATACACTGTCATTATTAATTACTCATTATTACTATTATTCATTTGATTTGATTTTCAGTTTTACTGACAGTCCTTGTTGTCCTCTGAATGATTGATTTTACTAAATACATAGTTTGTGCTCTGCAGTCAAAATATTTCCAAAATAAAGCCATTCAGGCTTTGTTTTAATTTCTTAAAGCTTGCCACAGTGATTTTGAATGTCTTTACAGATCAAGATAGGCGACTATTTCATTCTGTTTCAGTCTTTTAAATCTTCCCTCCTATTAAATAAATAATTCAAGATGAGCTGTATGGTTTATTGTTGAAACAGGCCGCACTGAGAATGAAAGCACTTCTGTGTGTGTGTGCTGAAGGCGAGCTTGTTTGTGTCTTTCAGAGTACTTCCCGCTGCCTGAGGTGCCAGACGAAGGGCTGGCGCGGCCGGTGGTGGCAGGCATTGTGGCCACCATCTGTTTCCTGGCAGCAGCCATCCTCTTCAGCACGCTAGCGGCCTGCTTCGTCAACAAACAGAGACGGCGTAAGCTCAAGCGGAGACGAGGTCAGTGGTGCCCTCATGGTCAGAATGCCCTCCTCTTTTACATCCAACCCCATAACCTTCACATCTGTTCATTATTTTGGAGTTCTGGAAAACACAAAGAAAGTTTTTGTTTTTTTTAGCACTGTGAGCGTTTCAGAGAAGCGTTTGAACTCAGCTCAGGATAAGTTAAGATTTTTGCATTAAAATCCTGCACAGAAATCTCTGTTAATCTCAAAAATATACTGTGCTGTACATAAATGAACTTGTGTAAAATACATCAGACCACCATTATAACCTGTAGATGGCAGCAGAGGAGCACTTTTCGTATTGACTTATTCATTCATTTCTACGTTTTCCTTTAGATTTTTAAGTCATAAAACCACGTTTATAAAATATCAAATTATCAAGAAATGTTTTTATTTTGTGTGTTTTGCACCTTTTTATTTTTACAGTATTAAAAGTCACAAAGTACCTTAAAAAAACTAACTTTTCTTCTAAATCAGACATAATCACTGAAGTTATTGGTCAATTCTATATAACGCTATAGAAGAATAATGGTATATGTAATAACATATATAATGTTTCTACATCAAAACTGATTTTGTACATGTTACTGTGTTAATAAAATACATTTTATAAGCTTCCTAATTCAAGCTTAGTGCTTTTCTGTCAAATGTGTATAAACATGAAATATACAAGAAATGAACATTTAATATTATTAATAGCTGTACTTATTAATGCAAAACAATAATAATTTCTTGTTTAGATTATCTTTATCTTTAATACTCCCACATAATACTCCCCCAACACAAACTTTGTTTGTATCTATGAATGTGTTCTTGTACTGTAATGAGTAATGTCATATCCATCTGAAATGAAAAGAATACTGCACATTGTAATTTTATATGAGTTCAATCTATTACTTGTCAGAAATACAGTTCAAACAGGGAAATTATGTGAGTGATTGAATTGCAGGCTGATTTAAGGTGTGCTCCTAAATTTTCTGCTTGTGCTCCCACAGTAAAAATCAGTCTGGGGTCTGAAATCTGTAATCTGGTTTTCTCTTCAACAGATCCCCCTCTATCTATAACACACTGCAGAAAGAGCGTAGAGACTCCGTAAGTAATGTCTTTTAAGAACTTCCCCCTTTTCCCCTCGCACCTCAGTGTATTCAGACCGAGAGTGGAGTGTGCTTCATAAATCAAGGCATCCACCAGGCACGCCCACTCGTTTAAAGATCCTATTAGAAGAGCCATTAATTACCGCTCAGTGATAGGCCGGTGATGTAGTGTGTTCATGGACTCGACGGTCTAAGTTAATTTCATCAAAGAGCAATATCTTCAGTTTTTCATTAGTCGGGCTTTCTAAATAGTTCTCTTGCATGTTTGCCTTTTGCTCTTGAGATCGATGGTTCTCAAGAGGCTCAGAGGCTCCCTAGCCTTAAATTTTATGTTCAGGTCTCATTTTCTGTAACTAAAATAATGAATCGATTACAATTAAAAGTGATACATGCATGTATATGTTTGTATGACTATTCCATGTCTGGAAATAACACTTTTAAAATTAGGCTTCTGGACATAAATCCTGTGGGAATCCTGGTTCTTTAAATAAAAGAAAGAGGTATTGAGGGGGTGAATTATAAGAATACATTTCTTGATCATATAGCTTATCATAATGCTTGTTTTGTCTCATTTTAAATCATTTTAAGCCATCTTGAAGCCTTTTGGAAGTTAGCCCTGGCCACCTGGTAGAGATTTGCTGCTTTACAATAGATGTTAATGTGCATTACTGTACTGGCTTATTCAAATCATAGACACCAATCTAATTGTCTATATTCAGGTTTTGTGGTTATAGAGAACTTGGTTATTTTTAAAAAATATATAATTTAATTCATCACAAACTAAATGTAATATAAGCTTCACATTTTTGGCAGTTTAAAGACTTTAGGTACTCACTTTAAAGACACATTTAGCAACATCATGTGCATCTAGCAACAACACTGTCAGAAAATCTTTTATTACCAAAACAAGCTGAGATGAATTCAAAACTGCATCATTATTGGTGCATTACATCATTTATGAACAGTTCTGGGGGTAATGCATTACAAATAACACATTGCATAACCAGGTTACTTTTTAAGTAATGTAAAGTAATGCTTTAATTATGTATTTAATCCCATTTTATTAACCAGTGTCTTTGCTACTGACCTTCGATGGTCCAATTCAGCCTTACTATGCAAACATGACACATTTGTGTTTCGTTTTTGTTATTTTGGAATAGTGTTGAATTTTCTTCTCCTGCGTCATATTCTTCATGCAATTTGTTCAAGCTTTTGTTGTTTAAATTGTAAGATCATTTTTCTATTAAAAACAAACAGATTTAAAATGTAATCCAAAGTAACGTAACGACTTACTTTCCAATAAAAAATCAGTAAAAAGTATTGTAATACTATTTAAGGTATTATAGGGAAAAAATGCTGTCCCTGTATTACTGCTTGATAAATTGGTTTTGGCCTGCTGTCTATGGATCTTTATGGTTTTGGTAACATTCACTACTTCGGCAAAGAAAGCACTGTAGAGTTAGGGTCAGGTTCATCCTCATAGTAATTGGTTTCTGCGAAGACACTGATTTAAAGCTGCTTTTGAGTTCCCATGGCAACAGTCGGACACTAAAAAGAGAGTGTAAAATATGCTTGTACAGTACAAGCACTGTAAATGATATACAACAACCAAATCCAAACACACAGAATATCAGTTAATGGTGAAGATGATTGTTAAACACATGGAGTCTATAATAATGTATTCTTTATAGTTCATTCAAAATGTGTTCTTGTGTCTCTCAAAACTGTTTAAGACCGTATGCACAATTTATCAGTGATTATTAACTTATAACTGCTTATACTGTAAGCACATGAATATTTAAAGCATTGCGGCTTTTGTGGTTTTTCTCCCCTGAACATTAAGCAGTATTTCATAATTTACCAGTAAAAGCAGTGCTAATCGGCTTTCAAAATTACTAGTGCGACATGTAGCTTAACCCAGCATCAAAATAATCCAGAGTTAATGTAGTTTGAAAAGCCCAGATGACAGATTTTTTTTTTTTGGGGTGAACTGTAATGAGTTTGGGTGATAACAACTACATCTGTGGATTCTGTACCATGGTAAATGTGCATGCTGTGTTGTCTCTGGTTCAAAGAATGCCTTTTACAATGCTTTCGTATTTTTATTTTGCATTTACCATGGTATATATTAACACACTAATGAATAACTGCAGTAATTCTGCAGCAATACCACTGCAACAGTCTCGACTTGTCTTAACTCACGTTATACACTAACTCTGTTGTTTGCCTTTCTTCCCAGTGCTAATAACAGTAGACATCGGTCACTAGGATATTCATGTTTATACACTCAATATTATTTCTTAATATAATATTTAAAGTTTTATCCTATTACAATGTTGCATACTGCTTTGATGAAGCAAAAAGTAGCTTACTTTCTTGCATCCTCTGATGGACTCTGATGCTTCAGAAACACAAGTTAAGTGAGTAGAACAGTGCCTCTTTATAATAATACATTTAGACTAGTGTTGTCTTAGATATTACGTTTATAGTACTCAATCCTCCTACATGCATCTTTCAGTAATCTAAAGCTAAGTGGGTTAACACCGGTATGCTGTCAGTCATACCTGAAATTGCACAGTCGTGGCATTTTAAAACATGCTGTTATTGCAGTTCACTTTATTTCATGATATAGTATCTCTTTAGCGCTTTAGTGTTGAATTGAGCGTTTTAGCTAGTTATGTAACTGCTTTTATCTGCTGTATTTTTAGCGCATCAAGTATTAATTTTTCACAAAAAAGACTTTAATTTATTTATTTCATTTGTATAATAGAGCGTTTATTGTACTTGTCTTTGCATACAGTAGGCTTGTGCTTTGCAAATGTATACAGTGGAGACAAAAGAAGATAGACAAATGAGCTCATTTTTTTTCTAGTAAAGAACAAGATGGTCTTTGAAGCATCAAATCATGCTGGTCAAGTCCACAAGTTTGTGTAAAATATTTGATACATTTTGAGTCCAGTTGTTATTAAGGTGATATTGCCTCTTTTGCATATTTAAACATAAAATTAAAAAAAACTTGCAATAAATTTTTTTCTCATATTCATGTGAGTAATCAACTGGTAAAGTTTCATGGCCCTGTTTGTAAGCAAAAAATTTTACCCTATTCACCTGTAGTGTCTCGCCTTAAAGCAACTTGCTTTTTTTTTCTCTCTCTTTTTATTTTTTAATTCATTTTCAACCTTTTTTTGTTTTTATCTATATTGGGAATATAATTATTTTCATAATGCAGACCCAAAGCATTTATTCTCAGATCTTTGCACTCCACTGTATATCATTTGCTTTTATCAGGAAACTCAAATGTAAAAAAAAAAAAAAAAGTCTACTATATCAAAACAAGGAGCTGGCCTTGACATCCCTGCTTGCAAACTGTAGGCCCTAAAATGAGTGAAAAATGATCAACTGTGTCATTAAATAAGTGAACAATCCGGTGCCTTCGATCATTATCGTTTCTTAGGTCCTCAAGCTCTCCCTTCCTCTTTCCTTCACTTCTATCTCTTCATGTCACAGTTTTTTTTCTCCTGCTATGTTATTTGTATGGAAAGCAGCCTCGTTAATTGCCAACATGACCCCTTCCCTCCCCATCCTTCCCATCTCTATTGTGTTTCCTGTCGCAGGAGTCCTCTTACCCCTCTACCTGGCATAGAACCCTACTGGGAAGGCCAGGAAAGGAGCAGCTACAGGCCTCCACCCTCCAGTCCTCTGTGAGTGCCTGCACCTTGTTCAGCAGTGTGCACTGCCTTATGTCGCATGCGTCCCATGTGCGCTGCTGGGCACGGTTGTTTTGGCAGGCTGTGAACCCATGCGCTATACACACACAGGAGATCCAAAGCTTAATACTTTTAGTCACCTTTTTCACATTTAAATCTAGGGCCGTGGAATTAAAGGTGTTTCTGGGTTATTTTCAACTTAATTTAATTTACATTTACATTAATATGTTTAAGCTTTTTTTAGCACCTACAAGAGTGTAAGTAAATTATTATTATTTTTTTTTTAAGATTGCAATTGTTCTCATGGTGGAGCAACTGGTTATGTATTGCAAACATAATTCTAAATTGGTATAAGTATAGGGATAGAGCACTGCTCTCTCTGTCTGTTTCTTAATTGGTCATAAAATAGCAAAGACAATGTGATTAAGCTAACAGCACACACACTAAGCACATTGTTGTTGTCAGTATTTCAGCATTTGTGACTTTGATGAAGATCAGATCACATTCTATGACAAATTAATGCAGAAAACCTTTTTTTCTGACCACTGTATTATATCCAAATTTGATCACATTTGACCAGGATGTTGATATGAAGTGGTATGTACTTTGTATATTAGCAAATCTCTGCTTCCTTTTTAATTTCCTCACAAAAATATATATTTACTTAATATATTTTGTGCAATCGTTTTGAAAATAAAAGAAGAAAACTGTTTCGTATCCTCTAGTATACACTACACAAACCTGTTTCCCTCTTAGGCTTACATTTTATATGTATTAATTTATTACATTTATAAATTAAGGGACTCTTAATTGTTTGTGAGTACTAAAAGCATACCAAACTTGCAGTTCATAGATTTTAGGTTGTAAATAACCTGGTATGCACCTTTAATTTGATTAAAGCCTTAGTTTATTTTCATGTGTCCTGCAGAGGGCGACATAGCACCTTTAATTTGATTATGAGGCAGTGCATTAAGAGCTGTGGGATCCTTGTCACAGAACTGGGTCAAGTTTGTCATAAACGCTTTTCATAACGCTTGCTTTATATGAAATTAAGCAGGCATCCAGACTTTCAATTTAGCCCTTTTTTTGACATTTCAAAAAAATATTTCACACATACAATCATCTCCCCACATACAGCTCCCCAAACGCTCATCAAGTTACTCATTACCTGGCTGGACGTTTTCTGTAAGATAAATGTGTGGATGTGAGATTTGATTCTCTTGTGATGCTGTCACTTCTCCATTTAGTTAAGCCACCCCAGTTTACTCTCAGTTCTTCTTAGCGTTATTCTCACTCTTGATGGGTCTCTCTGGGTGATCTGTTACTTTTTCTCTCTCTCTGCCAATTACTTTTTCTCTCCACAGGTTCATATTTTAGTAGTTTATCTATCTATCTACTTTATATATCTATCTATCTCTGTCTATATCTATGTTTGTCTATATGCAGTGGATACGGAAAGTATTTAGACCTCCTTAAATTTTCCAGTCTTTGTTATATTGCAGCCATTTGCTAAAACCAGTTTTCCTCAATAATGTACACACAGCACCCCACATTGACAGAAAAACACAGAATTGTTGACATTTTTGCACATTTATTAAAACGAGAATGAGAGTCATGAGGTCAAAGGTACTGCCTAAAGAGCTCAGAGACAGAATTGTGGCAAGGCACAGATCTGACCAAGGTTACAAAAACATTCTGCTGCACTTAAGGTTCCTAAGAGCACAGTGGCCTCCATAATCCTTAAATGGAAGATGTTTGGGATGACCGCTTGTATCGTTACACCCCTAATGACCACCTGTCCAACACAGTCCCCACAATGAAGCATGGTGGTGGAGCATCATGCTGTGAGGGTGTTTTTCAGCTGCAGGGACAGGACGACTGGTTGCAAACGAGGCCAAGTACAGGGATATCCTGGACCAAAACCTTCTCCAGAGGTTTCAGGATCTTAGACTGGGCTGAAGGTTTACCTTCCAACACAACATGACCCTAAGCACACAGCTAAAATAATGAAGGAGTGGCTTCAGACAGAGCCCTGACTTAAACCCAATTGAGCATCTCTGGAGAGACCTAAAAATGGCTGTCCACCAACGTATACCATCAAACCTGACAGAACTGGAGAGGATCTGCAAGGAGGAATGGCAGAGGATCCCAAATCCAGGTGTGAAAAACTTGTTGTATCTTTCCCAAAAAGACTCATGGCTGTATTAGATTCTACTAAATACTGAGCAAAGGGTCTGAATACTTAGGACCATATGATATTTCAGTTTTTCTTTTTTAATAAATCTGCAAAAACGCCATCAATTCTGTGTTTTTCTGTCAATACTTGATTGATCATTGAAAATGATTTTAGTAAAAAGTGGCTGCAATATAACAAAGTGAAAAATTTAAGGGAGTTGAATTCTTTCCATACCCACTGTAGTTATTTTAGGGCAGTGAGTCACAGGGTGTCCCGGTTCACACCCAGCCATCAGTGATGAGGAATCTGGTATGGGATTCCCCCCCCACACACACACACTTCTTCAATTGTGGAAGGATTTATTGTTTGTGTGTGTGTGTTTAGCACTTGGTCTGATTTTGACTGTGTATATAAACAAAAAAAGCCTTTAACTTAAATTTTTGAAGGTGTTTCTGTTTAGTCGTGTGTGCAGCCTGTTTTCTGTCAGTTTTACACACAGACAGGAGGATGCGTCTTTACTCAGCATATTTCTGTCTGTATCTCACACACCGCTGTCTGCTTGTGCACATTCTTTCATTGTTTCAAACAGAAAACACATCAGGCTCCAGTTTTATTGTGTGTGTGTGTGTGTGTGATGGAAGAATCCATGACTGTAAAAGTAGCTACCTTGACGGACAAAATGACAGAGCCCTTAGTTGCAGATCTGTGTGATCAAGTCGTTTGATCTTGTGTGTGTGTGTGTGTGTGTGTGTGTGTGTGTCTCAGGGTGGGCATGTTTCAGCACTGGGTGTTTCACCTTAATTAGCTCAGTGTTTCCTTCATGAAATTAGATATCTGTGAGCTGCATGTCCGTATGATGACACACATCTCTTATTTCCTATATGTTTTTGATTTTACAGCATGCAACCAACTTCTTATTTAAGAAACAATGTTGTAGAAAGCACATAAGTTAATAAGAGAAACACTGATTAAATACTCTAAGCACCGATTGCCTTTTATTTACAATGTTTTGCAAATTCCCATTTTCCTGTATATCCCCAGTAGTGCTTCAGCACTGTATTTGACAAAAATACAATGTGGTTTTGTGAAGATTTCATTGTAAGATTGCGTTTTGAAACAGAATCTAGAAAAATAGAATTTTTCTGTAAAATAATGGAATTTAAATACACTTATAAAAACAATTGTTGTCAAATAAGGGTTACAACTGTATTCATTTATTAAACTTTTATCAACTCATAGAAATAAGGAAAAAAAAAAATTTATTTGTCCAAGTTCTAGTATGTGAAGGAGAAACCTGTCTGTTAACATTAGTGTTCATTGCATTGGCAGTTGCTCAGCTAGCAAACATCGTTTGCTTTAAAAGCCATGTGAGTAAAACTGAAGGACTGGAGCTGAATTCAGTACACTGTGTGTGTTAATAAGAGCTGGCTGAAGTGTTGAAGGCTTGGCTTTCAGGACGCTGCGGTTGAGCACTAATTGATTTACTTTCTCCTGAGCGATGCCTTGTGTGTGTGTGTGTGCTGTGATCTGATCAGGGATACAGAAATAATGAAAAGCATGCAGAAACGCTTCATTATCTGTGTTGAACACGTTCTGTTCACTGGAGGCTTGTTTCCTGTGAGTTTTTATTTTTGCAGTAGTATATTTATACTGTTCAGCATCAACGCCTTGTAAGGAATATAAACAGCCGCTTAAACTCTTTCCTTTCCCTAATTCTCCCAGGAACACGGCGGTTTGTGTTTGCCGTAATATAATTAATGCAGAAAACATGCTGCAAAGTGGTTCAAAGTCAATCAATAATTATAATTATAATAGCATATTGTTTGTGTGAAGTTATAGTGGCTCAAACAGTACAGTGACACACTCGATACATTTAAATAGGTTATTTACAGAAGTAATCTGACTTTTGAACAGCAGAATAATTTAAATAGTCATTTATATGAAATTAAACATGCATATATGAAAAATGCATAAATGTGTGGTTTGGTTAAATCAATAATTCTCTTTTATAATTCATAATTAAGTAAATAAAAAGGCCTCACGTTTTTTGCAGAATATATATATATATATACAATTTTAATGATTAAATTATGTAAAGACAAGTAATTTTGTGTAGCTTTATTGTATAGTTTTATTATTTCTCTTTTTTTACACTTAAAATTATTCTGATACATCATTTAAAAATGAGACAATAGGAAATTATGCAATACTTTTAATACTTTTAATAATTTTTTTAAATATATAAAATCTTTATTTTACACACAACATTTTTTCTTTCATTCATTTTATTTATGCAGCATTAATATGATTTTTAAAATGTTTTTAAGTCATAAAATATATAAAAATAATCATATTTGAGCAAAATTGGCTGGTAACGCAGGGGTTTATTTAATGATATCATTCAACTTCTACACAATAAATACACATTTGGTTGCTATGGATTCGAGAACAAACGTTCCAATAGAATATTAGTGCACTAATAAACGGAGGCGAGTGTGCTGATATAACGTGTTTAGTGTTGCTCTAGATGTCCAGAAATAGATTGTGCTTTGGGTTCCAACTGTGTAACAGTTTCAGCATGATCTCTCACTCGAGCACAGAGCAGCACGCGAGGTGAGAGAAACTACAAATAGATGGACACACACACACACATCCTCAGGGTGAGAGTCTGAGTGCGTGGTGTCTCGATGCTTCTGTAAGTTCAGCTGAAGCTGTCTGACAGTGGGGTCACACACACAAACACTGATGAATCATAAAGTTTCATGCCCGTGTTTGACCCCTGACCTCTAGCTGTCAATAAAAACACATGCTTTCTGAACTCCTGTCCTCGCAAATTCTTCATGTCTTCAGATGAATGTATCCATAGAGAAAGTAGAGAGGAGAAGAGGTTATTTATTTATTATTTTTTTATTATTCATTTTATTTTTTTGCATAATTTTAATAGCTTTTCTGCTTATGAATACAATGGATTCTCTGTTGTTGTTTTTTTTTTTTTTCATATTTGTATTTTTATTTAACCTCTATATTATAAATAATGCATTACTTTTTTTAATTTTTTTTATTTTTACATTTTTATGTTTTTCTCGTTTTTACATGCAATAGTTGTAATTAGTTATTTTGGTCAAAGATAAAAAAGGGTTTACCAGTGTAATACTGCTAATACACACACACACACACACACACACACACAAAGTAAAAGTTTTCTGTTTAAATTGATTGCAATTTTTTTTTTTTTAACCAAACATAAATATAATTTTTCATTCATTTGCTACATTTACCAATCTTGTCAGGCATTTTTACAACAAAAATCTTTTTATGGCACAAGATAAATTCCGTTCCACCCAAATACTAATTCGTTTTAATTAGGTTTTTCCCATTTGTCAGTGAGATTGTTTTGCTCCGTTTAAACACAATAACATTTAATATGCTTCCTATAATTCTTATATATTGTATACAAGTCAGATTTAGCATGTTGTTTAAATGTTGTGTTGCACTGAACTACAATGTAACATTATTTCAATAAATTTTGACTATTTAATCTTCAAAAACTTATCTGAAACCTTAAAAGTAGACACTTTAAAATTGTTCACCCTCAGCAACTACAGTAGCTCTAAAAATGTACCATTGTTGAAATATTGAGAGAAAGAAACCTAGACAAATGTATGATTTACTGTTTAGTTCTTGTTGAGTGATTTATATTTGAGTTGTGCAACCGTTTCTCATGTTTTTCCTTCAACCACTGATAGTTGCTATCATAGTATTTTTTGAGATTTTATTTTTATGTACACCACCAGTTTTTAAAGAACTCTCTTCTGTTTACAAAGCCTGCATTTATTTGAGCCAAAGTACAGCAAGTAAGTGTGGTATCAACTATTTCTGATAAACTTGACCCTAAAAGGCACATTAAGACACAATGGACTGTGACCGATCGCTTTATATGTCACTCAGACAGTCTCTTCCTGTCTTAAGTGGGTGGTTCTTGACCAGGATGACCTTCATTGTGAGACAGACACACACACAGAGTCAGGCATTATTCAGGATCTCGCACATGAAAGCATGTCTATATTAAATTTTTGTCTGCTATTCAGCTATGGAGAAATATGTCTGCTGAAATCATTTTAACACAGCACACATGTTTTGATGTTGTATAATGAGAATCTATTATTTATTCTTACTGCAATGAAAGACTCATTTATCACAGATTAATTCTAAGGCACATTTGACAACCACATAATGAATTGCAACAAGTACAGTAAAAGCACTCCATCCTGGATGGCATGCAGTATTATTTTAGTAATTTTTGCACATTGTTAATATTTAAAATGAGTTTTTTATGTTACTAATTAGGTTTATTTTATTTTATTTTTTAAGTGAATTGGTCAGTTTAGTCTTTGTATGGTTTCAATTTAAACTTATTTCAGTTAGTTGCCAATGCATTTATATTTTATTTAATTTTTTACTTAAGTTTATCATTGAATATGTATATATAATATTATTATTATTATTATTATTTGTTATGTATATGTGTGTGTGTGTGTGTGTGTGTGTGTGTGTGTGTGTGTATACATACCTTAAATTCAATTAACAAAATTGTTTATAGATACTACTTAGTTAACAGTAATACTATCTAGCAGAAAAAAGCTAGAGACATTATAATATATACAGTAGGCCTACTTGTAATTTTTTTAATACAAGACCTAAGTGATAAAACCAAATGAAGTTACAACTGGACCCGTGTTTCATGCCCGTGCGAGAGCTGCATTTTACATTTTAGCATCTTATTTACAGTAACGGATGGTCACCTTAAAAATGGTGCATATGAGCCTTAGTTACAGCAAATGCTGTCACTATGTCCTGCATATTCAAAGACCTTAGTATGTGGTTTCCATACAAATCTAGAAGTTGCTACTTGTAGATGTAGTCTAGCATGTCTCTTGTAGTATTAGACTCATGATCAGGAAAGGTATGGACAGCAGCCCTGACCTCCATGACCAAATCCTCTAAATGCATATCATGTAATTATATTTCCAATTTTTGCAGTTGTCTTGGAGTGTTGCCCGTTATGCATGGCTTCTCTCATATTTTTTTTTTTTTTTTAAGAACACAAAACTATACACAGCATCTATATAATTGTTTTAATTTACATTTTATTAACTGTTATTTCATTGTTAGTTGACAACTAATTGTTAACTCAAATATTTAAATATAGAAGAGCTAAATAAAAATGTCAATGTCATTATCACCTATAGCAGCCTATTAATACCTGCATAAAATACATGCTGCTGCTACAGTACGTGTAACCCTAGCTAGTAACCCTATTAGAAATTAGACAAAAACAAAAATAAGCTGAAACAACAAAAACACTTGTTTGTCATATACTTATCATTAAGTAATTTTTTTCCCACTTTTGGCTGCCAGATGGATAAGTAAAAAAGCCTAGTAATAAGGGCTGCTGTGCCAGTTTGGAAACCGCGGCTGATGCATTACGAAGAAAAGGCAGGTACATCCAGCGTAACGCGAGAGGGGGGGGATGTAGATATATCCATGTTGTGTGTATGTTTTTAATAATGACATTTCAGATTATTCAAGTAGTCGGTTGTCGGGGCCCCCTCAAAATGCGGGGCCACAGTCAGTCTTGCCTCTGACCATAGCAACGCTATTGCGCTAGATTGGAATCTGGATTGTAACGTTTTTTTGAGCGCATGTGGATCCACAGCAGTGTTTTTTGTTGCACATGTTCAAATTCCCCCACAGAAAATGAATCGTTTACACTACAAGTAGCCTCTGAGCTACTTACAGCAAAGACTTGCATGCTATGGGGTTAGTTGTCAATGAATTTTGCCGTTGACTATTAGTCGACCAGTCGTTGCATGTCAAATTTGACATTTTGCTTAATTAGTGTGTGATGTGTATTATTATCTTCATCAGATTATTGTTATTTGCCATGTAATGCATTTTAAATCATTCAAGAGGTTGTCTTTCGTTTGAGATTTTGTCTTAGAAGTGTGCACTGTGTTCAGTAAACTGCGAGAACAGTCACTACTCACTACTTTAAAACGTAACCTACTTCTGTCTTGGACATTTAATCTGATGTATTTAGCTCTTCACAATAGCAGAAGACAGCTCATATTTGAATACACCAAACTTTAAGAGCTTAAGAGTGTGTGTGTGTGTGTGTGTGTACAGTGTGTATTTGTTCTTAGAAACTTGAAGCAAATTGGTGTTAAACAAGTACGGTGTGTGTGAGATTGTGTAAATGAGGCTGTTAAACTCAAAGCTGCTAGACTGTCTGTCAGTATCACACTTATAGAAGTGACATAAGTGAGTAGTGTGTGTGTGTGTGTGTGTGAGCTGCGGCGGCCTTATTCCTGTGTGTTAAGTTCATTTAAAAGCTCATTGGTCAGCAAGTTGTCATGGTGATGGATGGTGGCCCTGTTCCTGCAGTATAGCCATAATCACAAGTGTTTGCTGCTTGCATGGATCAGTAATCAGAGTGTGTGTGTGTGTGTGTGAACGCTGTGGTGGAGTCAAGGAGCTTTTGAAAATGAGAAAAAAACATCATGGTTTCATCATTTTGCCATCATATCAAGTCTGTGTGGTCACTTTGGTTTAGTGAACCATGCATACTTTAGTTTTCTTTACAGCGATCAGATGTGCTCATTGGTCTGATTAAAAGATTCATGAACTGTCACATTGAATGATCTTTGTTTTTCTGTTGCATAACATCTGGTATTTTTAATATTTTACATTTGTGGGCTAAAAGCATGTCTGTCCTTTCTATAGACCTGTCACCATTTTTCTGTCCGTCTTCTCTCGAGCTGCTCATGTTTGTGTTTTGTCAGAGTTTCTGTGGTTTATTTCAGTCAAATCAGTTCAGATATTAAGCTCAAATTCTAAAAAGGAATTGATTGTGAATCAGTTTTTTTTATTCTTATTATCCAACGTTAATTCAGTTTACTGCTCTAAAGGGAATCAAATGTTTTGTGTTCTTTTCCCCAAGAGATTCAAAAATTATATTCTTCTAAAGAGAATCAGGAGTCAGTTCAGATCACTTCCCACAAGAATGTGTGTAAACTCGCTTCACTTCACTTTTTCCAAAGACAATCAAAGTGACCTTTGTTCTTGATTCTTAAGTGAATTGGGTTATCTTTTGGGAGCGAATCAGACGTAAGTTTAGATCACTTCAGAAATAGGGTTGGGTCGATAGACGATGCCGATAGACATCACGATGCTAAGCCGGCATCGCGATGCTCCGCTCCGTCGCAGAAGCAGCAACAAACTCGCAAAAAACACTTAATCTATAGCGGCAAATCTATGCCATTAATAAGCGAGTGCACCACTGAAACCGGCGAGCGCGGTAAATCATTTCCGCGACAGGAAAACAGATGTACATGGGAAGAAACGGAGCCGCGAGCTCATATCAA
>JAUCNO010000425.1:8468680-8511842 GCA_032353835.1 Enteromius viviparus
TCTAACAGGCTACAATCCATCACGATCCCTAAGATCTCAAAACTCTAGACTGTTAGTAGTACCAAGGATAGTACTACTAACATTTGACATAAACCAAATGATTATGTCATTTGGTTCAGGTGTGTCTTGCCGTTAGTCCTTTGTTATCCTAAGCCCTAGTCTGTTTAATCTGTGTTTGTCGAGTTTGTGTGTCTCTGCTGTTTTCAAGTGTGGATAACCCTTTGTTCTGGATTATAATAAATACTGTTCATTTGATCTACGTCCCTGTCATTCCCTCCTACTCGGATTTGTGACACAGTCTTATCTCGTGGTATGTAAATCTAAAAGCATTTAAAAAGAATCATTTAACATTTTTACATTGTGTACTTTATGTATAAATGTTTAGATTTAGAAAGTGTTAACATTTGATTTACAATCTTCTATAAATCGTGAAAAAGAAGAAAATCTTAAACTAAAAATGTGTGTATTTCTATTTATTTTTTCACTCATTCATTCGTTCTGTTCCCAGATAAAATCAAATATGGAATTGTCAGGTGAGTTTAAGGACGTATATGGTTTGTTTGACTACGAAAGACAGAAAAAAAGTACACTTCAGCAGACTTAATACAAGATACGTAATATAGAAACAATGTACCATAGTTTCAAATTATAGACCTAAGTATAAATGATTGCATTATAACTTATAACTTAACTTAACTGCTTTATATTTAAATCGAAATAGGGAAAACAATATTGAAGTTTAAATTCATGTTAAATGCAATGAGTTATACTTAAAAGATTACTCCAACCCAAAATAAAATCTTTGTCATTAATTACTTCTTCAATCTTAGTTTGTCTCTGGAACACAATTTATGATATTTTGGACACAAACTGGGTGGTTTTCATTGTTTTCACAGTTTCATTGACTTCCAAACAGTTACCACTGTCAAGCTGCAGAAATGTATTATAACGTATGCTGTTCTGTGACAGTCACAAGCCTCCTGGTTTCTATCTAAAATATCTTAAATTGTGTTTCAAAGATGAACTAAGCTTTTACAGGTTTGGAATGACATGAAAGTAAGTGATTTAATGACAAAATTTTCATTTTGGTTTGGAGTAACCCTTTAAGAGTGCTTTTTTTTTTCCTTTTCATGAATCTAGGATTTAATTTAATTTTCATAATTCTGTCTTCTTTGCAATAATGTATGTATAAGCTTTATAGTAAATTGAAATGTGCTTTATTGCAAATGATCTATTTTTCAGAATCTTAATTGCAGTAGTTTATATTTAAATAAACAAAGAAAGTTTTATAAAAACAAAGAAAGTTATTGGAAAGGGAAGAATAAACGTAACAGCTGCACAAGCATGTAAAGATAATACTTGACAGAGTAGAATTAAATGGAACATACAAACTAAAAGTCCATGAAAACCAGACATTTATTTGTAATTACACATTTGCAATAATGTTGCAAATTCAGTTCTATTACCTTAAACATACCATTAAAAAAACAGTTAAAAGTATAAAGTGCTTTACATTTGATTTAGTATGTTAATCAACTAAGTGATCTTTAAATGAAGACAAAGGAATATTAAAGCAGTTTTATAAAGTGTAGAAAGTTCTACAAGTTTCATACATTAATCATATCATTCATTTCATATCATTAATATGATATTTGTGATCTGCAGATGTGCAGTTCATATACCTGACTGTGTGCTGTGTAAATATGAAGACATAGATTTAATTGTATAATAATTGAATAAAGTGGTTTGATACACATGATATGTTTCACTAGAGGTCACAGCAATGATTCTTTCCCCAGTCCTGCTCAACTGTCCTTCTTAACTGGAGACTTTGACCAGGGTCAGATATCACTGGAGATGCTTTTTAAAAATACTTACAGTAATGTTCATAAATGTAATTCTGATTTGGACAATTAATGCATTTATCTTACAATAATTTTCACTGCACCGCCTGTAATTTTCCTGTCATTTTAGATGGATCAACTGTTTATGTACAAAGAAGAAACAACAAAAGAGTGTCTTGCAGAAGGTCTGTTAGCATTTCATGAATAAAATAAAATGCAGCAAAATCAAATGAACTACATGCTTCTCTCATTCCTTTTTTAATCTCTTAAAGCTTGCTGTGGAATAAAGCCTGTCGACAGATACTATGTGAAGGATCACCATGGGCAAAAAGTCTTCAGTGTTCTTGAGGACAGTGATTGTTGTGACAGACAGTGCTGTGGTGGGGCACGTTCTTTCATGATGAAGGTTACTGATGTCTCAGGTCAAGAGCTCATCAGACTAGTTCACCCGTCTGTTTGGTGCTGCGGCAGTCATGAGGTATCAACTTAATTCTCTTCTTTAGCCATTCATTTTCTCATTTTTTACTGTGTATTATATGTTGTATGTATATTTTAGCTGGAAGTTCAGTCTCCACCAGGCACTGCCATTGGATATGTTCGACATAACTGGCATGTTTTCTTGCCTAAATTCACTCTTGAGAATGAACGAGGCCAGCCGCAATTTAAGATTGAGGGACTTTGCCTGCTGCGGAGAGGACAACTTTGAGGTGAATCACATACATGCTGAATTTTAAACAACCGGACAGCTGAAATTTAACTTTTTTTGCCCCCTAGTAAAATCAATGTAATATATTTTTTTTTGTTTAATAATATTTTTGCTTTTTTTATGTTACTAATTAATATTTACGCAATACATTAAACATTAAAATAGAGACTAGGCCTTTTTTTTTTTTTTTTTTTAGTAAAACAGGTTAGTGCCTCCTGGTCAAAGCAAAGAAAGAAAAAGGTGTTAGTGCATGGTTTAACCAATAGATGGCTTTATAGGAATGTGGGTTTTTTGGGTCATAATTGCTTACTCACATTTAGTAATAGACTTACATATATATATATTAAGATTCATAACTTGTGCCTTCCTCGGTCATTTCTGACTGGAAAATTTAATATTTTTAATTTTTAAAAATCACAACCTCATCGGAATGATATGTAATTTGTGCCCTTATTATGAGAACACAAAAAAAAATAGGGCATGATTTGAATAGGCTAAGTGGGAGTAAAAAACGCAGACACAAATGACCGACCATAGAAAATAAATGGGAAATAAAATTTTGTAAAATTACTGTGACCTGGGTTTATCAATGCACTTAAAATCACAGACTTGTTCCTTTGCACTGTTCTAAGTGTTTATATCGTTTCATTCACTATTTGCTTGCCCAGGTTTTACTCATGATCAAGGACTATATAGTTACACTGAGCTACTTGGTGTACACAGAAGTTATATAGTAGGCCCCATAAGACAAATAATTTTAGAAAAGTATTTATAACTATATAAACTTTATTTATTTCAGTATTTCTCTTTTTATTTACTGTTTGATCATTATTATATGCCTGTTGTTATGTGCTTGTTGTTCATTATTGCTGTTTTCTTATGATTACTGTTCCTTCCTTTTGTTATCGTTCACTGACATTGTACAAAAATAGACATTCATTGCAAATTGTTTGCATAATTAATATGTTTGAATGAACTGCATTTTAAAATTAAATTCTAAATCAAAAAACACAATGTTCAGGTTTGACTACTCCTATATACTATACTTAAATGCAAAAACGTATTTAAAATCAATATTTATTAATATATAAATACAAACTAAAAGTTAACAAAAAGTACTCTTTAAAAGTCAGAATTAACATGCAACCTACTTAGGAGGCAGTTGTAATGGATAGGGCGTTGGACTTGTAACCCAAAGGTCGTGGGTTTAAGTCCCAGGTCCAGCAGGGATTGTGGTTGGGGGGAACTGAATAACAAGCACTCTCTCCATCTTCAGTACTACGACTGAGGTGAGACCCTTGAGCAAGGCATCGTTCCCCCAACTGCTCCGGGTGTGTGGATACTCACCCTCAAGTTGTTTTGAACCTGTATTTATTTATTTATTTATTTATTTATTTATTTCTGTCAAGCCCAAATGAAGATATTTTGAAGAAAGTGTGTAACCAGGCTGTTTTGGGTCACCCTTGCATTCCATAATATTTTTATTTCCTACTAAATCATGTGTTTTTTTATTTTTGAGTGAACTTTTCCTGTTGTGATCCAGTGTTGTTTTTTGAAAATGTTTACCTTAGATTGCTAAAGAGCTGTTTATGCAGTAAAATATTAAAGTGGAAATATATTAAAGTGAATGGGAATGATACTTCCCAAGCAAGGACTAGCTAGAAATTAATGTTTAATGTAATTATGTATTGTTATTTCTTGACTTATACACTGTGACCACAGCTGGTGTCTTTGAATGAGGAAAACAAGGCTACATCTGACAGATCATTTGGGAAGATCTTCAAACCTTTCTGGGGCAGTGGACCAAATACAGGGGCACATTTTGTCCTAAACTTTCCTAGCAACCTGGATGTCAAAATGAAAGCTACTGTCCTGGGAGCCTGCTTACTTATTGTAAATATTGTTGAAAATACATTTTTAAAGCATTTTCCCCCCAGAGTTACAATGTTTACATTTTTAATTAGAACTACAGTATTATTATTATTATATTAATAATAATTATAACTTCATTTATTTTCAGGTGTCTAAGTATTATGACAGGAAATCAAGGCTACCATTCTGGCTCATCTGCATATTACTGGCATCTAATTGCTGGAAAATGTACTAAGCAGGTCTGTGCCACATCCAACAATTTCCGCAAACATCCCAGTGTCAATTAATGCTGAACAATAAAAGTTAAGTTTGAAAAAAGATAAACATTTCACTAAATACTGGAAGGAGGATTTGTTTATAATTCTTCTGTTAATTAAGCAGAACTAACCAAATTTGCATATTTAATATGCAAACATAATGTAATGTTGAATCATGATATTTTTGTCGTGCTGTTGTACTGTTTTGAATATTAAGAGGTGTTGTCTGGAGTCTGTCTGTTAAACTCAAGTGCTTTCACCCTCAGAACCATGTGTGTGTGTGCGTGTCATTGGTTAGTTACATATTAAGTAGAAGAGTTCAATAAAGTTTGTTTTATTATTAAGAATCATTGTCTTGTTTATTGTGTGTTGTTGTAAAGTCAAACTTTGTCCAGATCTTGAAGCTACCTGCTCAGGAAAGAAATGAGGAAACATGAAATTAGAAGTGGTCAAGAGTGTATTCTTTGAGTTTGAATCAGAGTAATCATATCAATTTAAATCTTTGAGATTCATTTCCCTTAATAAAACAAAGAGCTAATTAGAAGAAATAAATATTATATGTAAGTTAATTTATTATGTTTAAGCAAAAAAATAATAATATGCGATTCCTGCCTTCTCATGTTAATCAGGACCCAGCATGCAATTTTTGGTCTAAAAAACGTATATTAGCTTTTGAAACACAGCCCAGACGTCTAGGCTAAAATAAGGTTTTCTTGGCCTGTCAGTGAAAATTTAATAGGCGTCTAAACATAGCCCTAGAAAAAACTAGACATTATTTAGACCACTATTTAACAAATAAATCTGAATGTCTAATAGACACTGAATCTGCGTCTAGGCTAAAACCAGGCTGAATTTGGGCTGTCAGTGAAAATTTAATAGACGTCTAAACATATCTCAATATTAAACTAGTCATCAATTAGACAGCTATTAAACGACTACAAGTGTATGTCTCATTGAATGTGGATAGTGTCATGAGTGACACTCGCTTCACTTCACCTTCCCTGGAACTCATTTCTTCATGAACTTTATATCCCAGCATGCACAGCACACCCACACCTGTTCAGTTTGCATTCATCACCTTCAGCTGCTGTTCACCACCACACCCACTCACATTCACTATTTAACTGGTTTATTTTCATCTGTTTAGAGCAAAGTATTGACTTGCATTGTGATCTCTACCGAGCATTCTTACCAGTGTTGTTTTTGACCTTGTCCTGTTTCTCCGTCTCTGTGATTGTTTGCTGCCTTTCTCAACCTTTTGCTTCTGTTTCACAACCATGATCTTGCCTTGCCTCCGTTGTATCTGTCTGCCTGTTATTTTGACCCTGCCTGCTGACCTTTGAATAAGATTACAGATAGACATCTATTGTTTTTGCAGTTAATGCATGACTACATAAATACAGATAATGGAAAAAGTAATACCGAAAACACACTTCAAATTGAAAGCAGGTTCTCATAAATGGCAATCGATGCAAATAAATTAAATAAGCTTTTATTAGCAAAAGCAATATTTTTAACAACACTGAAAACTTAAATACATAAATTAAAAAAAATAAAAAAGAATTTAAATGAAATAAATTGAATACAAATTACAAACATTTTAACAACTTTAAAATGTTTAAACTTCATAATAAACATGGATATCAGCGAATTCTGCAAAACTCTAGAAAATTAAAAGAAAGAGGCAGATATAGAATGACATTACAAATTAAAGAAATCAGAATAGCAGTATGATACTTGTAAAAAGAGTAATCAGTAATTGTAGAACTTGAATGCCCTGTATGCAAAACACCATTGTTCTGTAATTTATTTAATATTATAGATAAACATAATGATGGAATTTATCAAAAGGTGATAGATTTACCATCGCTGGTAAATTTGAACTCATCCTCTGTCGCCAACGCAGACAGATGGAACTCTGGATCCACCTTTTGGCCAATCCGCCGCCCCTCCTCCTTTATTTCCATGAGCTGCATCAGCACCTTTCTTTGTAATTCTACATATAAAGGCAGTTACTTTCGAAAACTAAAAAAGTTCATAATTACCAGTGACATGTCAGTTTTGTTGGGGAAACTTTTACCTTGATAAAATAACGACTCCTTGCTGTTGTTTTAACTTCCAATATCGGAGTCAAAGTGTGTGTGTTGATTGCTACACCATCTGGTTGCTTCTAAATAAAATAAATAAATAAATACATAATAAAATAAAAAAAATCCTAAAACTCTACACATTTTTAAACAAATGCACATTAAAACAAATGTGTACATTTATAGGCAACCTTCCTCAAAGAGTGCACTAGGCATGCAGTGTTTAGTGTTTCAGACAAACCAGTTGAAGCTCATTACAATACAAAAGGCTTTCTGAATGTCCAACTCCGAGGTAAGCAGTGGGCTCTCACCCCTTAACCTACATTCACTACTTCAGACTTATATTGCAACTGTGCGTTATAGTGCCCAAAACACACACAAAATCGCTTTCACAGACTTTTATCTTAACTGTTCCCTCCTGGTGAAATGAGCTGCCCAACTCAAGTCCCTAGCCATCTTCAAGAAACAGAGAAGGATGCTCAACCATGTACACATGAACTTGTAATACAAGCACTATATTTCTATTTTGTCTAACACTTGTACTCTCTGTTCTATTTTTAGTTTATCGTGTGTATATATATATATAACTAGAAAACTATGAACCTTCAACCTATTGTACTCAGATGTGTTACACATCTAGTTATAATAGATAATCTATTACTATGGTGAACAAATGGAACAATGCATCCATGATCAGTGGAGGCAGGCATCAGCCAAACTTCGATTTCTGCCTGCCTCTAAAAGACCTTTTATACTGTGTACCGACCTCTGCCTGTTTGACTACCCAATAAATAGCCACAAATGGATGCGAATGTCTCTAGGGATTCCTTACAACTAAACAAAACAGAGGTTTAATATTAGTTATTGAACTGATGGTTTTACTGGTGGTCAACTGATTTTCTTATGGTAATTCTGCTACAGTTTCTACTGGCAGCTAATATAAATAATGGCAATTAATCATAATTAATTATATTAAATTAATTATTCAATAATTAATTAATCAATAGTACATTAATAGTAATTATTTATATATATATTTCCCTTAATGAGCTAAAAATATGTTTGTATGTATATGTATGTATGTATACATGTATGTGTATATATAATGTATATGTATATAGGACAGAAGAAATATGTGTTACTCATGATATATTTGATATTTGTGTATGAAAAGTAAATCACCAGTTAGATTTAGAGTAATTCATATGTTCAGAGTGATTGCACTTGCTAAGTTATGCAGTAGTACTCTGAGAAGTAGGTGAGGAGAAGGTTTCCTGTCAGAACAAACTATATTTTTGTACAAGGAAGAGTTTGGTTAAGCACATGGTCTGTCTTCTCTTAATACTCCATGTTTAAACTAGTCTGCAAAAATAAACCACACAAATCATGATTTTTACTTTACACCTACAGTACCTCTGACTAGGCGTAAGATTTAGTCTCAGACATAGCTACGCCGAGATGGTGCAACAGGTATAAATACTACGCAGGACTTAGAACGCATTTTACGTCCAGACTAGTCTTACGACCGGGCGTACGTCCAGCTGGTGCAACCGGCCCCTGACTTGATATTTAGATATACTATTCTTCAATAAATATATTTGTTTGACAGGGAAGCTGTGCGCAAACAGGAAAATATATTATTTTTCAAAAAAAAAAAAAAGGCACCCCAGAAAAAAGGGCACTTTCTCTCCAGGAATAAAAAGGGCAGGTGCTCAAGCCCCCTTTGATGTCTATGTGTGCACGTGCCTGCATCTACATCTCGGGTGACCTGACAGTCAGCACATTTACAGCAAATCTTCATTTTAAATGAACTATTGCTTTAAATTTAGTAGGCAGTTTTATTTTAACATCATTGATATATTATTATAGTTTTTATCAATAATTTAAATTTTTATTTTTCTGTTTTTCATTTTGACAATGAAGCTTTTCACATTACACAAGTACAACAAATTAAACTAAATGTACTGAGAAAATAATTTTAGTTTTATAGTTTTTCTAAAATAAACAAAGTTAATTTTGTGGTTTTAGTTTTAGCTAGGTATAATAACTCCTCCAGAAAGGAGTGTTGAGTTCATCACCTGGCCGTCTCCTGTCTCAGAGCGTTCAGGAAAGTGTCCGGGTGAAAGAGCTCTGACAGATCCAGCATCTCCGACAGCAGCCCGCCCCTCTCTGCCCTCTCCACCCATCCCTGCGCGCACACACACACACACACACAGAGCAGTGATTAGTCAAGGAGATCAGTGTGTGTGATGACAGAAGTGAGTGCTGAGTGCTGCTGGACTGAGTTGTACAGTAACAATGGCTATTTCCTTCTCAAATCTCTTCCTGCACCTGCTGTGTCTCGTCTTCATGCTTCAGAGACACCGGGTCTTTCTATGAACCTTTTCTGCTCAAAAGGCCTGCATTTACAGCAAAAACACTAATATTGTAAAATATTATTACAATTTCAAAAAACAATTTTCTATGTGAATATATAGTAAACCGTAATTTATTCAAGCTGTATTTTTAAGCATCATTACTCCAGTCTATAGTGTCACATGATCTTCAGAAAACATTTTAGAACATAGTAAGTGTCTTTACTGTCACTTCTGATCAATTTAATGCATTTATGAATAAAATATTATTAAAAACAAAACAAAACAAAAAAACTTACCAACCCCAAAATTTTAAAAAGCAGTGTAGCGAATTAATATTTTAAACATTATTACAAGAACATTTTCATGTAAATTACACTATTTCCAACTGAATTAGCTCAGGTTGCACATTATATTGTTTTTCAAGTTCAGTTCAACAAGATCTGTGTTTAAGAAGTAGCAGAACATGACCCATAAACACGCTCAACTTCCTGTTTATTAGAGTCGGTGTGTTTCTGCAGGTGTGTGTTGTGCTCCGATCTGTTGTTCGGGAATAGACAGGTCACATTTACAGATATTATAGATTTCTGTAAACAGCTGCTGCTGTGGAAATTGGACTTACAGGAGCAGGTGGGCATCATATTAGCGCTGGCGGATAAGATTCAATTATCTGTTAGTGGAATCCGTTCTGAAGTCCATTACAGTGCATCTCGGGCTGAGTTTCAGCACACGGACCTCCCTGACCTTCACTGTGTGTCAGCTTGAGTCTCTACAAAGCATTTTGGGCACCTTTAAGGCCAACTTAGAGGATTCTTGGAACAAAACTATAATAATTTAGTTTTCAGGATCGTTTTGGACTGCTGTTTTTGTTACTTTAAGACCTTCAGACCTGTGAAGGGAAGTCTGAACTGTTTCAATATAGTAAAGCTCTTGATGCTCCTTCACCTAAATTCTCCCTCTCAAGATCACTCAACCGTACTCCTTCATTGGTTTAAGGGGAGATTTGATTCAGTACAGAGCCTAAGGAAGCAGCTCAAATCATCATCAGCCCAGCTGAAGAAACACATTCATCATGAGGAGTTTCAGTCGGCTCGATCAGCAGTGGTGGACACATCAGACATGTGACAGGTGTGTTTTTGGACGCATATCCAGCTCTCGTCTCGGACTCTGTACAAGCTTTAGCGAGATTCACTTCTCTCATTTGTCCAGTCAGATTACACTTCACCTTTCCTCTTTAGGAATGTGTTTATTTTTTCAAATGTTAAAATATGCATGTTATGATAATGTTCAACTAAAGCTATAATTAAACAACGGAAGCAAAAAAATAATAATTAAAAAACATCTTAAGCATGCAAAATAATTATCAATTAAGTCATTGTAGGATCTATAAAAGAATTGTGATTAAAATGTATTAATTGTGCAGCCCTAATTCTCAATATTCTTGCATTCATAACAATACAGTAATAGACAATTATAAATGCAATACTATATTATAGTAAAATACTGTAATAAAATATATGCCATTAAAAAGAAGATACTGCAATTTCTATTATTTTTATAATACTTCTGCTAACAATATATAATACAAATAATTATAATCATTATCATTTTAAATGCATAACATTTCTGTTATCATATAAAATGGAAATCTAACTACTTGAAAACTTCTAATCTATTGTTTTAAATTTATTAAATTATAAAAATGTCACTGTTATGCAATTATTATTATTAATATGGTAACACTTTACAATAAAGTATTATTTGTTAACATTAATGTATTATTATTACAGTATTTATTTATCTTTTTAAATGAAAGTACAGTTGTTAATAGTTTACTCATGTTAGTTCACAGTGCATTAACTAATGTTACAGTAACAAACACAAGCTGTGATTTTCATAATGCTGCACTTAACCTTAACTAAGATTAATACATGCTTAGTTCATGTTCACTAATGTTAACTAATGAATCTTACTCTAAAGTGTTACCATAATAATAACACTTATTATTATTATGATTACTTAACAACAATAATATCTGCACTTAGCAATGGCAATTTTGAGGTGAACATCTAAAATGAAAATATTCTAACAAATCTTAATGTTTCTAAAACTGACTTTCCTTACTTCAGCCCCACATCAGAAGGCCATAAATGTTAGCCGTACATTTTTTGGAGATTGTCTTGTGCACAGAAAAACGATGTATCTAAAAGTCCCGGTCCCACGGTTCTCTAAACACACGCATGAACAGAAGACAAACACTGAACACACCTGCTCACGTTCACTGCTGCAGTGTTTACAGCAGGCTGGAGTTTCAGAAGCACTAACTCTAAACAAACAGATTCCCATAATCACATATACACACACCGTCACAATATTACATGAAGTCAGTGGTGTGATTAATGTACATGATAATACACACGCTGCTGTTTGTGTGTGTGTTCAGCTGTAATGAAGTCTCCCTCAGGTGATGCTGTGCTCATCAATTATTCATGAGTCCTTGTCTGATGGCTTTAATATTCACGTCACGTAGCTCCTCCTCCTTCCTGCACTCAAGGTCAGTGTATCAAGTGCATGTGAGTCCATCTATCTATCTAATCTAATACAGGGAATGATTACTTACTATTTACTTTATTATCTTGCTTGGACATGACAAATCTAAATAAAATAAATTATATTAAATTATATATAAATAATTCTATAAATATATATATATATATATATATATATATATACACACACAGTATAAAAACTAGTCATGTCAATTTGTCAAGTAAATAAAATAAAATAAAGTGTAAAATAAATGTGAGTTTTTTTATAAAAAAAGGAAAATATCTATAATCATTATAATTAATTTTTTTTTTAAGTAAAAAAATTATAAGTAGCTTTGGACAAGACAAATGTTATATTATATATACATAGTAATTTTTTTTTGTTAACATGGCATTATTGGAGTTTATTAATAATAAGTTGCCAGTTTTTGAAAGGCTAAATGAATGCTTCATAGTTGTTCCATCATCAAAGCACATTGTGGAATAAGTGCATCAGAGCGCTGTGTGACCCGCTGTTATCAGAAACAGTACGTCATGAGCCTCACAGAGCTGAAACTTACGGCAGGGCTGCTATTCACAAAGTGCTTTTATCCAAAGCCAAAGCTTAAAAAAGAGAGTAAAAACCCTCATATAAAAAGATGAGTCACTGCGGCCTACATTCCGACGGCTTTACACTCGGAAAACAAGCAGAGACGCCTCGACACACGCGGCCTGATGGGAGACCCGTGGAGGAGCGGATGAACGTCTCCTGAGACTCATTAGGTCAGATGATCGCTCTGCATGGCCCTATTACAGCTGGAAAATATGTGAGCCATTTACAAGGCCAGGTGCATCCTGAACAAACACGGCTTCTTCGTGGCATTCCCGCATTCTAGGATCATAACGCTCCCATAGACACGGCTAAACAAACTCAAGAACACCTGGAAGAGGTCAAACACATTCCAGGACCTCTGGATCAGCAGCCATTTGTTTACCTGAATGGCGAGAGCTCGGGACACGACAGTCCGCAGATACTGCATCGGGTCCTCAGGGCCTTCCCATTTATTCTGCCAGCTCAACGGACACTGAGAGACACACCGAAACAAACCATTACATTGCTTTTATCCTGAACACAAATAGTTGTTGATTCGCAAACAGGCCTCATATTGCTTCATTTTATGATGCTAAAAAAACACTTTCCATTACAGTTTTTTCCCCACAAAACACATTCTTTTGTATCTACTTAGAATTATTACATTAACCACAACTGAAATAACATGAATAGAAAAAAACACTAATAAAAAAATGTAAGAATAAAAAATGCACAGGAATTAAAACTTGAACTGATTTTGAATTTTACATTTCAGTGCAACTTCTATTTTTCCCTAAACAAAAAAACAATAATATACGGTTTCATATGTGTGCCTTGTCCCACAAGATGTCAAGAACTAGTGCTGTTATTGTTGACTAAATTGAAGAGTTAGAATATACAAAAAAATACATAAAAATGTAATAAAATATTGAAAAAAATTACTGAAATAAAAAGTCTAAAAACTGAAATAAAATATAAACATAAAAAAAGACAAGAACAAACAACAAAATTATAATAACTAAAACATGTATATATCATCTTTTCAAATTTCAAAATTCAAATTTCTACATTTGAATAATTTGCCAAAAAATAATGTTGTGTTTGAAAATGGGCAGAAAATTGAACATGGTTCTTTTGAGAGTGAAAGTGACATGCTCGAAAAAAATGCTATTTTTGGAATTACAAAATAAGAAACAAATATTGCATCTTATTCAGCGATAAGATGCTTGTCATCATGTAGACCAGCTTATCATAAGCACATATATGTAGCTGTGTGTTACCTCCTGGTTCAGAAGTGCAGTGGCTAGTTTGTGTACGTCAGAGGTCAGGAGCGACGTCCCTCTGATGACCTTACTGAGCGAGGCCAGCGATTGGTGAATGCTCTGGACCAATCGCACTGCATTAAACTGCTCCAGCTGGACGAATGAGAGAACGGGAGAGCCGACGCCCTCGCTGGGCGGAGCCACCTTCTGATGGATCAATGGGGAACCCTGAGAAACAGGAAAGAGCCAAATAAAACCAACTGCTTATTTCACACAAAACAGCTGGCGTATATCTGATTGCCTGTTTTTATGCGATTTCCAAGAGAGAAACCCCACAATATCTGTCTGCCAGGAGAGGAAATTGTGAGTTCTCATGATGTCTAAAAGATTTTGAGTGGCATGTTTCAGCTCGGCTTGTTTTATGATTCTGTCACAACAGGCTGAGCAGCTGAAAACAACACCCAACTGACAGAATAGTATTGTTATTCATTTCACATGTGAAGACATCTTACAGTATACTGTAGGAACATTAGCAAAACAGTTACACAGAATATCTTTTGATATTTTGAATGAGTTCTTTTTATATTTTTTCACTCTTACATGTACATTTATTTACTAATTTTATGTGCTAAAAGAATTAACATTGGGGACCATGATTCTGATTACGTACTCTGTGAGCTACACAACTCAGAATACACATCACAGAGAATAAAATACTAGGGATGTAACGGTATCAAAACTTCACGGTACGGTAATACCTCGGTGTGAATGGCACGGTACGATATTTATTGAATCATTTACATAAAAAACAAAACTAATTAAGAGGCCCAAAAAAAGTGCCAGAGGTGTTAAACAGTTTACATGAACACTGAGCATATCAATGGCACAAACATCAGCCATCTATCTGTAAACTTTGAAACAGGAACTTCAATTTTAATAACAAAGCATTATTAAATCTTCCACACGTCCGATTTAAAACCCGCTTTACATCATATATCAATTTGCATATTCATCACGTCACTGCGTCATTTTATCTTGCTTCTCTGTGTCACATAATGTTATTCAATGCACCCTAATTCTCAATATAACTGTTTTCACTGATATATTTAATGCTTTCTGTTATCAGAAAAACAGAATGAATATGAAATAGTGACTGAAATGCATGCCATTATAAGGCCTACTGAACTAGCTCTACTTTACAAGATGTTAATCTAGATTAAAATCCTTATTTATAATCGTTTATAATTATATAATTATATTTATAATTTATATAATGAAAGCAAGTACACATAAGATATAGACAATGGCTATGCTGTGATTTTGGCTCTATTTGCATGTAAAATAGAGTTAGCAGCAACATAATATCTATTTTAACTGAAAGCCCTGCTCCTCTCAGTCTCTCGCTGAACAGAACAGACACAGAGGGAGGTGTGTGTGCGCTGAGAGAACAAGAGCTCGCGCTCGCGCAGCAGTACTCGAGACTCGCTGAGGTTTGTCCAAGAAGTCTCTAGATTTGTAGCTAGTCGCTTTTAGGGAAAAATGTCGCCAAGGGGCTCTGAATAGTCGCTAAATACAGAGACAAAGTCACTAAATTGGAAACACTGATGACAACAGACCGCAAAGAATGATGGGCACGCTTGGGCTGATGGGAATTGTAGTTCCCGCTACCTCCCCTTCACTCCATTCGCCTGAGCAAACTTTCTTCAGAAGACCTATCGTTTTATCGAGTCATGTGACCACGGTAGTATCGAAAAAAATTTATATTGCAGTATGATGGTATTTACAATACCGTTACATCCCTATAAAATGTTGATATGAACACAGCTAAAGAAAAAGCTTACAGGTGGTGATGGATATAAGCAGAGGCTTAAAACAAAGCCGTACCATTATTTTAAGTCTATTATCACTATGAATATGGCTAAGAAAGTCATAAATCGCTTCTCATGGTGCCCTTCGAAAATTACAACCAAAAATTACACCTGGGGAATCCTTTTAATTACTACATAAAGTGCAATAATATTATCACCACTATTTATAGTTATATTTAATGGTGTGAGGAACCAAATCTTCAGGTGCTCTTATGAAAACAGGCTGAAAAACTTAAGTGACTCTAAAATGCTGATGAATTACCTGGTTGAGACGTTTCCACAGGTTGAGCACAGGTGAGAGAGCGTTAGACCAGATCTCTCTGTCGAATTTGGAGCCGGCTGCTACTGACCTGCTGAGAATCCTCAACTGAGAGATCACCTACACACACACACACACAGCTGAGGTGAGCGCATTACATCTCACCCTACACTATCCTCCATCTCTCTGTGATTGGGGCAAACTGCAATGAAGGTGCAGACGACTCTAACAAATGATAAATTGGTGTCATTACAAGAGCTAAACACACACACTGTCTGTACAGCACTCTGTGTGTGTGTGTGTGTGAGAGAGTGTGGCAAAGATCAGTCTAAACCTGACAGTGACAAATAGGAGTGCAGCATAACGCTCTGAACACACAAAGAGAGAGTGTGTGTGCGTGTGTGAAGTCAAGAGAGCGACAGTGAACTGAATGAGAGTGATTCATGTATTTCATTCAGTAAAAAGCAGGATATTCAGGAAGCCAAAAATCTGCATATCGACACCATAGCAACAGCTCTGAACACAGGGCATTAAAGTGGTGAGTCCTGCACACTCAAACATCACAAACACAGAAAATATCTGTAATATTTTACCAGAATTAAATCACAATTAACATTATTAATTATAATTAACGTTATTAATTCAGCTTGAGCCAAAGATGTTACAATGTTATCATGTGGCAGCGGCAATGATGTCATAAAATCTGTCTCTAAAAGGTCACCAGGAGACCTCAGAGATATGGTGGAAATCTGGTGTGAATGTACTTTGTCTGTCAGCGCATTATGATCCCCACCCCACAGGAAAGAACAACAGTCTCTCTCTCTCACACAAACACACACACGCACGCACATCTTTGATGCTGAGGAATGTCCTGCTCAGCACAATGTTCTCAAAACATCTCTAACCCTTCACGACCTCTGCAGAAACACACACACACACACACCTGTGAGCTAATGATTCTCTGTGCAGAGCGCTCGATGTTTGCAGGCAGGCCGAAGAAACTGGGTCTGTCGTCTTCAGGAAGAGCGTCCACCACAGCACGATAATCCTACACACAGGGGTGAATTAAATCCACTAGTGCAAAGGATTGTGGGTAGTATCAGTCCTGAATTAGAATTCTTGTGAACTGCGCAGCACAAAGAGTATGTATGTGAACACTTACCACTATGCTGCAGGAGTTGGGCAGGTGTATCTGAGCAGGGAAAGCGTGTGTTTTCTTGACTCGTGAGTGTGTGTGTGACTGTGTGAGGAGCTGAGCGCTAAAGAACTGCTGCAGGTACGAGCGAAGGACTCGCAGGTCACACACGTTATCGATGCGGCCGCCGTAAATCGCGTTTTCAAGGAGACCATGCACGAATTCCCACTGAAACGCCTTCCCGCCTGAAAAAAACACAAGAGCAAAATAGTCGTACTAAACATGCAAATAAAAACACATACAAACCCTCAGATGACTTAGACTACATAGAAATAAACACACACACACCTTCAAACAGACGATCAATGATCTCAAAGCCGGCTCTCAGGTCCGACAGAGAGAACTCATAGAACTTCGTCCAACCCTGTGCAACACAAGCACACTCATCATCATCATCATCATCATCATCATTTAATGGCATAGTGAAGCCATTCATCTTTCTTTAGCTTTAAATTGTTCACTGTCTTTCCACAACATGCATTATTTCATCTAAGCAAATCTTTGAAAGAAAAACTTAAATAAATATATGTAATTAATTTTTATTAAATCATTTGTAATTATTACAGTTATTATCACATATTATTATATATCAAACAATTATTATTTTTTTTTATCAATTATACATCTAATAAATTAAAAAGGCTTTACATTAATACATACACATTTTTAATACTTTACTGATTTTTTATAATAACATATTAATTATATATACTCAGAAATTGTTCTTATATACAGTGGGTGCGGAAAGTATTCACACCCTTTAAATTTTTTATTCTTTATTATATTGCAGCCATTTTATAAAAGTAAAAGTTAGTTGTTGTTTTTTTACCTCAATAATGTACACACAGCACCACATATTGACATTGACACAGTCCTAAGTATTCAGACACTTTGCTGTGACGCTCATATATGTATGTCAGAGCATGATGAGAATCATGAGGTCAAAGGAACTGCCTGAAAAGCTCAGAGACAGATTTGTGGCAAGGAGACATCCAGAGATGCAGTCAGGAGACGGGAAAGTTGTAGAAAGTCAACCATCACTGCAGCCCTCCACCAGTCGGGGCTTTATGGCAGAGTAGCTCGACAGAAGCCTCTCCTCAGTGCAGGACACATGAAAGCCTGCATGGAGTTTGCTAAAAAACACCTGAAGGACTCCAAGATGGTGAGAAATAAGATTCTCTGGTCTGGTGAGACCAAGACAGAACTTTTTGGCCTTAATACTAAGCGGTATGTGTGGAGAAAACCAGGCACTGCTCATCACCTGTCCAACACAGTCCCTACAGTGAAGCATGGTGGGGGCAGCATCATGCTGTGGGGGTGTTTTTCAGCTGCAGGGACAGGACGAATGGTTGTAATCGAGGGAAAGATGAATGCCCAAGTACAGGGATATCCTGGACCAAAACCTTCTCCAGAGTGCTCAAGACCCTTGACTGGGTAGAAGGTTTACCTTCCAACAAGACAATGACCCTAAGCACACAGCTAAAATAATGAAGGATTGGCTTCACAACAACAACAGAGAGGCTCTGCAATGAGAAATGGCAGAGGATCCCCAAATCCAGGTGTGAAAAACTTTTTTGCGTGTGTGAAATCTTTCCCAAAAAGACTCATGGCTGTATTTGATCAAATGTGATATTTCATGTGATATTTCAGTTTTCCTTTTTTAATAAATCTCCAAAAATGTCAACAATTATGTGTTTTTCTTCTAGTTTGGGGTGTTGTGTGTACATTAATGAAGAAAATTAACTTAACTTAACTTAGCAAATAGCTGCAATATACCAAAAAGTGAAAAATTTAACGGGGTCTGAATACTTTCCGCAGCCACTGTAACTATATTTGTGTCTGTCTGTCATGCATTTATAACATGCATAATAAACACACTTCCAACGTTAAAACTTTAATGTGTGCGTATATTTACAGTATCATAACTTCAATTTTGTAATAATATTAAAACCTTTTACTTGCTGTATTCTTGTGGGCTTCCACACATTTCCATTCGTTTAGTTTAAATAATATTGCCCACATTAAGCCCACAGGCTGCCGAGGGGTGGCTTGCACTCTCTTTCATTTGTCTTAACCACCCCCATAATGTTTGTTTCAGATTTCTCCCTCCCAAGCACCTGAACCACTGCCTGTATGTCACCAACACGCCCTTGCACACCAGAGGTTAATGTGCAGCAGCTAGCGTTCCTGCGTTCAGATTGCTTTTTGTAGTTATTTATTGTGTTAGTGGATTTATCTCATATAAATGGTAAACATTGCACAATCCTGGTATACTGTATTGTGGAGCTTATGCACTTTTTGTTGTTATTTATAATTACTTTTACAGTGAATGGTAACAGTAAATTGAGCTTTTATTGAGATATTCTGTGCCAAAAAAACAGTATTAACTGTGGTATTAGTGTATGTTGCCAGACAATCATTCTTAAATGCTCTGCTTGATTAGTCCAGGACTATTTGTAATGTTGTGACCTAAAAAATAACGTGTGTTTATGAATTTTCCATGTGTTGTAGAATCTAGCCTCAGTTTGAAGATTGCTATTATAATAAAGTTCTAGAAGAAATTTGGATGGAAGGCCAAGTAAAAACAGAAAAGGTTTATTTTGGTGACCTCTATAACATCTGATACCATCTTTCTGTCAGCAGTTTGGAGGTCATTATCTTTCATCACAACATTTAGCAGGACAACAACTTGACATGATCAGTTGATAAGGAAAATTACAACTAAAACACACTGAATCTTTGATGTTTTATCAATGTTTTTAACCAAAACATGTTTACTCTTGCAAAATCAAAGGACAGCCTTGTTGACAAGCGAGCCAAAAACCAATCAAACCTGTCTGTGTATTCAGATTTCTTTTCAATCTCTTAACAGACATGTTGTGTATTATGTCTCTAAACATTTGTGAGAACAATTGTGGTAAGTTTCTTTGGTGGGGACTGTCTTTAGCTAAAGAGTGTGTATTGTGTGTTCCCTCTGCTTGGCTGGGGAAAAGCCTGCTTTATGGTGCACTGTATTGTTGCTTGGAGCAGGCATAACGTCATTGCACCTGAATGGTGGTCATCAATAGGCAGTTGCCATGGAAACCAAGCTCCGTCACCGCAGCCATTACAAGCAAAAGTGCATGGTGTAATGATTCAGCAAAAACAAAGCTTCAGCCATTACATGTATATTTGTAACTGAATAAAGTATTATGGCTCCAACATTCTTCCTGATTCTCTCTTTTTTTCTGGACTATGCTTGTTATTTCTTGTTGTTTGGTCACATAAATACTCTCAGTTGAATATCTTGGAAAATGTCACCATCTATGATTAATAAGGATTCATATGTCACACACACACACACACACACACACACACTCTCTAAACACATTTCTTAAAAAAACAGTACTGATAAAACAGAATTGGTTGTGATATTCAATAATTGGTGACTGAAGAGTATAAGGCCTTAACAAGGATGAGTTATGACAAGATATATCCAGAAAAAAACTGAAAATTACAACCAACAATCAAACTCATTGTAATCATATGTAGTCATCTCTATTAGGTTTCAGAAAACTACTTTATAGGGCCTTAAATTATCACATAATTATTCTTATGTCTTGTGTCCTAGATAATTTTCAAACTGTTTTGAAGATAACTGACTTATTTTAACATGTAAAGTAGCATAAAGATGTCAAATAAATAAGCTGGCAAATAATCTAGTAGATAAATAAATACTTTAAGGTGATTATGGCCTTAAAGTAAGCATACCACTTCAGCAATCATTCTGGTTAATGTTAAAAGAGCATGTTGCACTTTATAAAAGCTTGAGGACAACTGGTTATCTTAATAACCTTTTCAATATTATGTCAAGAAAAGTTTCAGAAAGCAGTAATTTCAAAAAAAAAAAAAAAAACAAGTTTCAGTTGCTGGCGTTAATATGCACTGTTGGATTTCATAGCTTCCTCACCTTACCTGACACTTTGAGAGTTGTGAATGTGATAAGATATCTTGAAGTATATCTTGAAGGGTGTGAGACTGTCAGTGAGTCTTTAACAGTACATGTTGATCTGTTGTGGTGTATTAAAAGTATATTTAAATCACTGATATCCTTAAATAAGAGTATTAAAATGAGTGATAAACATAATCAGATTTATAACTAGTTGTCTAAGATATGTTTTTACCTGAAACTACAATGACCATAATGTAACTCATTATTTTTTCTTCTTTCTTTTCTTTCTTGCTTTTATAGATCATCCTCTGGAAAGGTTAGTCCAGAAAGTGTCCGCTCCATAGGACCTCCTTCAGAATCCTCAGAGGAGGGTTTACGAGCTAAGAAGTTTCCTCAAAGTCCTGCCAAGGAGAAGGAGCTGTCTTTATACAAGAAGACCAAGAGAGCAATAATCAGCAAGAAATACAGCGTCTCTAAACACGAGGCAGAGGCTACCACACCAATCGAATTGATCAGTCGCGGCCCTGATGGGCGCTTTGTCATGGAATCTATGGATGTGGAAACTCCAGTTAAGGCAAGGCGCATCGAAGGCTTCCCCTTCGTAGAGGAGTCTGACCTGTACCCTGAATTTCGACAGTCAGATGAGGAGAATGATGATCCGGGGCCCATGCCACCCATGATGGCTACCCTCAGACCACATCAGATCTCGCCCATTTCTTCTAGCCAGGAGTCTTACTTGCAGCCCCCAGCCTACAGTCCCCGTTTCCAGAGGCCCATGGAAGGCATGACTATAATGGAAACCAGTCGACTTCAGGCTACAGGACAGATTCGTGGTGCTCCTCACTTCCGAGCCTTTTCCCATGGCCAGTTCTACAGCTACTTGGGAAGTCCAGGGGAACCAGAGCCTCCGCCTCCCTTCTACATGCCAGATTCCAGCCCTCTCAGCTCAGTAATGTCTTCTCCTCCTTACCACCTGGAGGGACCTTTCGGTCATCCCACCATCCCAGAGGAAATCGGTGAGGGAGAGATTCAGCATTATGCAGTCTCTGGATACACCCTTCCCTTGGCGCACCCCTCAACCTCGCGCTCTCCAGACATCTGGCAGCGACCCGATTTTACCTTTGCCACAATCGAGGGTCCTCACTTTATTTTCCCACCCCCACACCCTTTGCATCTTCATCCAGAACCTCCCCTTCCTCCCCCTCTTGTTCTTCCTCCTAGTGCCCTCCAGCCCTCCAACCTTCAAGTATCTCCATACCCTGGTATCCTGCAGCTGGAGGTCCCAAAGAGCCGCCCAGGCAGGTCTCCCAGCAAGGTCAAGCCTCAGGGCCTTCCAGCCAAGCGTTTACCTATGCAAGAGGCACAGAGTCTAGGGCAGCTAAGACACACAAGCCACGGTATGGGTGTACCGGTATTGCCTTACCCTGACCCGGTGTCTCACATGGTTGGCCCAAGCTCATTCGGAAGCCTGGATACCCGATGGTACGAGCTTACTCCCAGGCTTAGCCCAAGGCAGCCCCGCAGGATGGAACCCAGCATGGTAGTTCTCCAGCCATCCCGCCTCTCACCTCTAACTCAGAGCCCTATTAGCTCCCACGAAGGCTCACCGGAGATTGTAGTGCGCCCCAGACCCCGTCCCAGTGTCATGCAACCCCAGATCCCTCCTGAGATGTCTGAGATCACCCTTCAACCTCCTTCTTCTGCTAGTTTCTCTAGAAGGTCCTCCCCTTCCTCCTCTCCTGCTCAAGGCCAAGGCAGCCGAAGAGCAAGTCCCAGCTACCGATCCCACATGGCATTTGCCACCTCAGCAGCAAGCTATCCGTCACAGTCCCCTTCACCTCCTGTAGAAAGCAGCAACATTTTCGGGCAGATGCCAACTCAGAGGAGGACTGAGGAGGAGATCCTTCCGTCAGAACCCTCTCCACCCCAGTTATCAGCTTCAGGGTAGGTGCACTAGGCCTGTAGAGTGTGGATTGACCAACCATGTACCATCTGGCCTAAGCGTAACATCTAGGACCCTTCAGGGGTCTTCTCAATACAGAAATAACCACACTTTCAGTTTTATTCTAAAGCTACAGTTTGCTCACATGGGAAAAATTATGTTTGCTGCTTGCCTTAAGCTGGTTTTAGTGATGTTAGAACTCATGCTTTCATAGATACACTGCCCCAGATGCCTTGCATTATTCAAAACCATTCAAAGCCATTTTCTACATAGACAAGTTGTGCTATAGTTTTCTATGTCACTGATTCTGCTTTTCATGTCAGACATTCAATTTCATTCATAAGGTCTGTGAAGCACTTTAAAGCACTTGTCTTAGATCAAAAGTGTGCGACTATTAACAAATGTGGTTGTGGGGTAACAGATTCCAAGTCAAGATGAATTATTTGCTTCACAGACATGGTGACAGACCTTTTAGGGCTACGTGTCTGGAGAAGTTCCATTTTAAGTTGCTTTAAAATGCAATAACGAAGCCCCTAAAAAGCCTGGAATAATAGGAACACCACCACAGGATCTCAGCCTTTCCATCCACTGTCATGCTTTACCCTGCCTTTCACCCAACAGGAGGAACCCCACATGTGCAATAAAATTGACCAATCCCAGTCCAAATGAAGCCCACCGTTTTGACTAATTCCAGGCTTTTTAGGATGACTCCTAAGTGGAGGCTGAGGTTGGTGTGTCCGGCACAACAGGGAAAGTGCTTTTCTCCTGTTCCAAAGTAACCTGACCGCATGAATGCCTTTTCCACACTCCCCCCTCTCTCCTGCCTCCTGTCACCCAGGTCACCCCAGCTCCAGGGGGAGGCTTGTTGGGCGAATCGTGTTGCAGGGACTGTCTGCTCTCATCTGTTGCAATGTCGCCATCATCTTAAATAGGGCATTTGGTCATTCTTGATGACTCCTCGAGTCTTACCTGCTTTGTTTTTGATTGATCTCAGCTATCTGGGCAGCGTTGTTGTGACCAGGTCCTCTACACCGCAATAGGTAAGGGTTGGATCCATGTCTGAAAGGGGGGGGGCAGCAGGTGGGGCTTTTATTCACATCGTCCTTTAAAGGGGAATACAAGTCTTTGGGTCTTGCTTTCCTTTTGTTTATTACCAAGTTTACCAATTATTTATATATGTATATATATTTATTTATTTATTTATTTTTTTTTTTTTAGTTCTGCAGTCTTGAATCCTATATGCATTCTGATTTTAGTATGCATATGTACATTTCCCAGTTATTAATTAGAACACCCAGCACATTTCATTTAATCAACACAACCTCATGCTTGAGACGCAATAAAAATATTAATATTAATATTGATTTTTTGAGAATTCGCCATTAGGAAAGTCCTTACGGTTTGGTTTATGGTAACCTTCTCGATAAAAGTGCTGTTTATAAAATAAATGTGCTTTTAAAATGAAGGTTTATATAAAATGACAAACACAAACACTACTTGCAGTGGCTTGGAATTTGAACTCAACCTGGATCAAGGTGACCATTTGTTAGGGATTGTCTCAAGCAGGAGTTGCATGTTATACTTCATTTTAGGTAGGTGCTTTTTATTACTTGAAACCAATTCAAGTGATTTAAAAACCATGAGCCTTGTACGGACACCTTTTACGATAAAATACTGCATTTTGTTTATCTAGTGCCTAAAACTGCACTTGTTTGGACTGCAGAACACATTTCACAATCATGCGAAGCAAGTTTTCTTCCAAAACAGTTCCGGCACTTCCTTTACAATGGGGAAAGCACTATTAGCACCAGAAAATGCTCCTTTTTAAGTTGTTGCTTTCACCCAATGAAGTGCTTTTCCAGAGTATTCCCCTTTAAAGTTCTGTTCCATGTGCAAATTGCCATGCATGCCATTGCTAAATATTGCTCTTCAGTTGAAAAGCCAACAAATATCTAATTAAATTCTTGTTACATTTGTTGTCCAAGTGCTTTGTTTTATTTTTCATTATGTGACTGTTCCCAAGTAGCCATTTTCCCCTCCCGCCATCTCTCCCCCTGTCAGCATGGTGAAGCCCATTGTAGACAGTATTCATGTCTATGAGCACATTTCTGACAATGCTTTGTCGCTGAGCTGTGATTTTCCCCCTCTACTAATGGCCTTTAATTTCTCTCAACAGAAGGACGGCCCCTCTATAATGCTATTTCTGTTATTTTATTGTGCCTCATGAGAGTTGTGTGTGTGTGTGTGTGTGTGTGTGTGTGTGAGTGTGTGGGGCAGAGTATGCGGGCTGCCGGTTTAAGTGCCTCCATACTGTATTTGGATGGGAAGACTGTACATACAAACTTAAATGTCTGAAAATGAATTGATAAAGTATTACATATATAGAAATGTTTACATAAGTAGCATTTTACCACAAAGTACTTTACCTTTACAGATTTATCCTAATATGTATTTAAGTATGCTCATCCATTGTAATTACCCCAATCTATGTCATGATTTAATTTCTCTTTAAACAGATAATGTTGCCATATTGAGGTATTGTATACATTTTAAAACTAAATTCTTATTTTTCTGTTTAAATGTTGATTGGATCTCAAACAATTTAAAAACCTGCAGTTATAAATGTAGTCCTGAATTTAAAAAATCCTGAAAAACCTTTAAGTATACCTCTCTTTCCACTCAAATAAATGTTTTGCATCATACTTATCATGCTAAACTGAACCGTGCCTGGTTCAGATCATTTGAGTGTAAGAGATTCATGGGTAATCTGAGTTGCCAGTAGGCCTGTATTTGCAGCAGTAACTTAAGCAAAAGCCATGTGATCACTACTATGACCAGTTTAACACACATGGCGAGCCACCGCACTACACTTCCACTGTGTGATGGCTTTGCCTCTCTTTGCTTCCTGCACAGAAAACATCGAGGTGCACCAAGTGGCTCTGCAGGGTCTGAGAGGATAGAAGCACTAAGATATCAACGAGTGAAAAAAGCCAAGAAAGTCGGCATCAACAATAACAACTCCAAGACCAGACGAAAGACGGGTGAGGAGCAAATTACAAGCTACTTCAGTTCATATGCTCCTGTTGCATAAAGTATTAAGGTGCATTTTCTCAAAAACATACTGTACGGCAGTTTTCTGCTACCTTCTGAAGAAGAATGCTAACTAAAATGGAACATCATAAGTGACTGATTTGGGTCACACTGGAGCAGCCTTCACGTTGTTAGCATATCTGTGATGCCTTAAAGGGTTATTTCACCCCAAAATAAAAATTCTGTCATTAATTATTCACCCTCATGTTGTTCCAAACCTGTAAGACCTTCGTTCATCAACAAAGTGCAAATTAAAATGTTTTTTTTTTTTTTATGAAATCAGAGAGCTATCTGACCCTTCATAGACAGCAACACAACTAAAATAATGCAGGACCACAAACAGTAAATCTAAAGAAAACAAAAACAACTTAATTTACCATTCTTCTCACCTGAGTTACATCTTACACCACTTAAGGGAAAGTGTACACATGCGTTGTGATACTCTCTAACTCAGGGGAGAATAACAGTTGAGTTTATTTAGTTATTTTTGTTTTCTTTGCACAAAAAAGTACTCTCGTAGCAAAACTGAGGTGGAGCCACTGATGTGACATGGAACGTTTTAACCGATGTATTTACTACATTTCTGGACCTGGAAACATTTCAGTTGTGTTGCTGTCTATGGAGGGTCAGATAGCTCTCTGATGTCATCAAAGATATCTTTGATGAACAAAGGTCTTATGGTTTTGGAATGACATGAAGGTGATTAATTAACAACAGAATTTATATTTTGGAGTGAACTATCTCTTTAAAATGCTGTCTATGGAGGCATCACTCGGTTTGAAACAAAGTGATAATTTGAATTTTAAGTCAATGTATTTATTGTATGAGCATCATCTATTAAGGAAAAAAGGAACATTAACCTCTCTTGTTATAAAGAGTTAGTTATGCCTTTTATGTTTGTAGGGCACTGATGCGTCAGAAGGAGTTGTTGAGACAGACTCTTCATAACATAAACATTCTTCACATTGAAGTGCACTCTGGGCTTCTTTTAACACTATAAAACCTTTTCCTACAAATACAAGTGGTCACCAGCACTGTAGTGATAACGGTTATGATTATGATGATAGTTTATGCCATACTTTATGCTCACTTTGTAACATTATTGCTTAGCAAGTAGTGTGCAAGAAAAAGATTATTGTCTTTTTTAATGCTTAATGTTTTTTTAATTTTTAACTGTTTCTGCCTTATGGCCCAGCTTTTACATTGTTATCAAGTTGCAATACAGTTAATGCAACAGTAAAATAATTTGGCTAAATAAACTATAAAATTGATTTCATATTGCTGGTATGCAACCAATGTTTAGTTCATTATTGTAGATGAATTTGAGAAATCATATTAAAATGATTTCTGAGGAATCACATGACACTGAAAATGTCAAGAATATTGTCTGCAAAAGAATTCAGCTTGCCATCACAGGAGTAAGAAATAACAATTGTTTAAAATAGTAATAATATTCCAAAATGTTATGACTGTTTTTACTGTATTTTTAAATATATGCAAACTTTGTGAGATTTCTTTTTAAAAATGTTGAATGACTTGCAAACTCTAAATGTTTGAATGTTAGTATAACATACAGTATATATTAGAATATTGCTTCAACTGAGAAAACAAATGTAACAACTTCAACAATACAGTATTAAAATGAAAGTCCTCTGAAATTTTCACTACAAGCAATAACTGAGACGCAAGATGGAAGCAGTTGCGTTTGTAAAACTCCCCAGTGTGATAAAGGGCCATAAAGTAGATTTGGTTCCAGTTATATTATAACATATACAAGACACAATTTTTTTGCTACTGGTTTCTCCACCTTTAGCATCTTATATGACTTTCAGCACACCTGTCCTCATCAGTCTCTCTCTCTGTACAGGTGTGCCCCCCTCTCAGACCCAGCAGCCCCACACCTCTCAGGTCCTCCAGCCAGAAGAAGCTCTCTACCTCCGCAAGAAGAAGAAAAAGTTGACTCGCCAGGACCCGTACGCCCGCTTCTCCGCTCTGCTGTACCGCCGCCAGCCCCGAGAAGACCAGAAGGCCATTTTGGCTAGTATGGACACAGCAGACCCAGACCACGCCACTCTCCTCTGAAGTCCAGAGATTATAGGCCACACTCTCTCCAAACTCTGAGCTCCTTCCACCTTTGCTCAGCCAGCCAACATCTTCACGTCTACACCCGCCTCTAATGGTTTACTCCTCTTCTCTTTTCCATTACGCTCAATGTGTCACAAGAAAATTTCAGTGCTCCAAGGTTTTGCTCTAGTCCATTTACCTCAAATTCAGAAGGATCGGTCATCTTGAGCAGATTAAAAAGAAGATCTTATATGCCTCAACTTATCTTTGGGATTTAGTGGCTCTTATCAGATGGTGCGTCAGATAAGAGGACAGCTGTCAAGCTTCTGTTTCATTCTGCCAACAGTCTCGACCATATCTAGCAGATCACAGGGTTTTCACAGGTATACCTCAAACACACCACAATCTCAGTGCTGCTATACTGATAAACACAGTAGACGTTAACAATGCAAATACTTGTTTGTTTTTTCAAATATAACATTCCACAGTGCACGTTTCGGACATATTAGCAAACCATCCATGAAAAGTGCAATGAACACTACCATTCAAAAGTGTAAGGTCAGTATGAGTGTTTTTAGACTGCATTTATTTAATCAAAAATGCATTAAAAACAAATATATCATTACAATATAAAATAATAGTTTTTGCAGTAGTAGTTTTAGTATTTAAACATTTATTTTTTTTAATAATGCTATTTATTCCTGCAAAGTGCAAAGCTGAATTTTCAGCAGCCTTTACTGCAGTCTCTAATGGCACGTGATCTTTCAGAAATCCTTTTAGTATGTTGATTTGGTGCTTAAGAAATATTTCTTATTGTTGAAATCAATTGTACTGTTCAATACTTCTGTAAAATCCCTGATTTTTTTCACAATTTTTCGATGATGAATAGAACATAATTTATTTAAATTAAGTCACCTTTAATCATTTTAAATGTATCCATGCTTAGTTAAAATATTGATTTCCTTTACCAAATCTTACTGACCGCACATTTTTTAAATGGTAACGTATGAATTTCTAACACATATTACCACTGTGGCTGTTATTGATGGTTTTACGCATGATTATGCGTGCATTTGAGATGCTGCATGCGTTGTCTACTCACACACTAATACTAATACTCCTTCTCCACATTTCAGGAGAAAATGGAAACACTTTTCTACAAAGCACAACAATTCTGATAAAGCTATAGTACAGGCAGAGACACAGGCTTGAATGGCAATGGCAGCCATTTGAATAAGGGAACATTTCATTTCAATGCCATTTTTGATAATCATATGTACAGAAGCAGCTATATCCTCCTACTCGCTTTTTGAACTCAAATTTGCACTGAAGCAAAACCTTGGTGACTACTGTAAGTGATACTGTTTTTTTTTATGCTCACCCTACTTCTCGCAGTTATCAAGCTCTATTTAGAAAGTACTATAGTAATGCCAAAAATACTACAGCTTCCTTAATCAATAAGACTATAAAGTGTACTGTACTGTGAGGAGGATAGGATTTTGTGCCATAATAAACTATAGTATTTTTGTCATCAATATGCGATGCCCCCTTACATAAAAAGGCATATGTTGGCCTTAACAGGGCTCCTTAATGCTTATTCCTATTATGTTTTGTTTAGTTTTGTTTAATTTTTTCAGTTCAAGTGACAAAAAAATGAAATCTACTGCCTTTGTAGGCCATTTTTGAGCCTTTTTTGTTTTTTGGTTAAACCGGAAACGTCAACCCAGCGCCTGTCTCTCTCCTCTGTGAAGACCCTTGCGGGAAAATCTCTTTGGGATGAGAGGGCTACTCCCAGCGGCCAAAGGTTTTTATTGTGTTTCTATCATCCAACGGTGCTTCTTTTCTACAAAAAGACATGTATTTTCACTGTCTGAAAAGACATACCTGGGCAAATGTACATTTTAGCGTGCTAGACATTGTCCAGGGGGGATGTAATGGCCGTCAGATGAGAGGTGGCATGTTCTGTGTCTGTGCAGTAAGCTTGTACATATGAAAAATGTCTAAAACTGCAACAGATGGCTGAGCATTGTACTGTTTCTTCAGCCGAATTCAAATAGAAAAGCAAGTAAATGTGAACCCTTGACCTCCAGATGGCAGGTTAAAGGGGTTATGGGTGCGTGGTTCATGGCTAAGCCCCTCCCAATGGCCAATCACCACATTAAAGGCATTGTAACAGCCTACATAAGGTGCTATAAAAAGTCTTCAGACTGAACTCTGTTTATAATATATTATTAATTTGATCTTCCAGCAGATAATGGCTGCTGCTTATAGGTGCCGTCACATTTCAACAAAATTTTGTGCACAAAAATGGTTTGTTGTCTATTATCAATAGTGTCGCCATATGTTAAGTTACTTTTAAACCAGGCAGCTTTCTGTTAAGATGTGGTCATATTTAATGTTGTTCTGCGAACTTTATCAGGAATTTACACATTTGGTAATTTTGCATTTCCCCACATTAGATTTCACGGATTTGCTGCGATGCCCAACAAAAAGTTGTTTGGTTTAACGGTGACTTCCGCGTAAGCATACATTGTTTCGCTATTGACGATAGACAAGAAATTTCGCCAAAATTTTGCCTGACTACACCTCGTATCCTGAACACCTCAGTATTTGATGTTTTAGGATTTCAACACCATCTGTCTGATTAGCCTTCAACTGTGGTCACATTAACCATTTGGCGAATTTTAGCGGGTGAATCCAGTCATTTTAATGGAAATTTTGCGCGAAGATTTTGCAAAAGGTTTGAAGTTCACAAGGTCCACCGCGTTGACTGCTTGGTTTAAAAGCGATGTTTTTCTGAGCTGCGCTTCGGACATTGCTAATATTGTCGATAAACAATAACACTTTATCGCTGAGAAATTTAGCCGAAATTTCGCTAATGTGACCATACTTTTTGCTGTCTGCTGTGGCGCTTTGAGGGTCATCGATGATAACATAATTTATACTTGACTAGCATCGGAGAGTTAAATATTAGCGAGCGTGAGTTCTGAGCTGGGAAGGATACGTGACAGTTGGAGAAGCTACGCTGTTGTCGTAGCTGCGTATAATGAATATTTTATTTATTTGTTTGGATGTAAAATTAGCTTATACACGACAGACCAGCGCATCAAGTGCACCTTTTAGGCGTAAGAAAAACCCTTGTGGAAGATGTTGATTTGGATCAGGAGATTGATTGTCGAAGAGTCAGACACCATTTTAAGCTTTTAGCGATTCTGAGCTCGACACGTGTTATTAAGCGTTGTGCCGTGAGACCTGCTCAGATTACCGAATCTTGTTTGAGCCGTCGTTTGTATGTCGTGTGAATGGCTTACCATTTTGAGCAAAGATTGTTCATACTTGTAATTTTGTTTTATTTGTAAATCAAGTAACCAGACTAGACGAGACCTACTTGCTAAAGTTAGGTATTCTATTTGTGTGTGTGTCAAAACACACTGTTTTAGATAGATAGAAGCGACTTATCATCTCGTTCATTCGGGAGATGTGCTTATCCTAAGTATTTTTGATCCATTTCACTGGGCAAATGTCAAATATGGTGCTTTCTAAAAAAAAAAAACCAAACAAACAAAAAAACCAACTATTTCATTATCTAAATATTGTGTTCCTTTTTTATTTAAAGCCTTCATACAAAAGAATTATATCGAAATGAATATCCAAAATGCTAGGAATGTACTGTAATATGTCAAAAAAACAAAAACTGTATATAATATAATAGCATATATTGCACAATGTATTATAAAATTTTAGTAATTTTGAATAAATTGGCCAATATATGCACGCAACAGAATATATTGATATAAAACATGTCATATTTTAGATTCAGTTTTTAATATGTTACTTTTTCATGAGGGTTGAAATGCATGAGAGCATTTTTGAGCCAAAAGAGCTATTTACGTGTTGTAACTGATTCAGTCCACTCTCACGTTGGATTTGCAACTTGTTTATTTTGTTGGTGAACGTTTTTTGGATACCAGTCTAGCTCACATTCTGCTTTGCAGGGGACTTCTGCTACTGTAGCATCAATCGTTGAACAGATTGGCTAACTCTAGAGCTGCCAGATAAATGAGCTGTTTGGGGATTTTGAGAGGTAATTAATGCTAAGTTGATTCGACTCTTGGGCGGTGTAAGATGAGATTCATTGTAACTTTCTGAACCTTTATCTTTTTTAGTAGCATTTTAGCCATGGTAGATATACATTCAAGCATTAGTTGGTTTATTCCTTATTACACCGTAACCATTTTATATCTGAACAGTGATGAAATTCTGTTGCTTTTGACAAAACGTCTCAAGATTAGCATTTTTCCATTCCAGATAATTCTCTGAGGTGCATCGTTTTTAACTAAAAAGCATCCTAGTAAATCTATGTTTTGTAATCCTCATCTCATATCCTTGGAGTGTGTATCTTGTAGTTTTTTCACGACACGTTCTTTACTTATGTTTACATCACATTTATGTTCAGAGCAGACACTTGCTTACTAAAGCAACTTACTAGAAAGTGCACATTTTGCAGAACTGGCAAATGCCTGAATATTACTTCATCTTGGAATGAAAGATGCTTTACTCATAAGCAAACCGGTTTTAGCTGGTCTGTTGATTGTTTAGTTGCAGAAGCTGTTTGGATGCTGATTTATGCCGAAATTGGAGCAGTTTGCTTCCAGTCGCAGAAAAAAGAGCTAAAATGTTACAGTTTTGAAGGTCTAGAGAAGTTTTTGAGAGTCTAACCCTGTTTTATTATATACATGTTTACATAATAAAGAACAGATTTGTTTTTATTACCTTTTTTAGCATGATTTTAGGATTTTTGCTGAATGTTAATGAACTGATGAATCATAATATGGGTGGAACAAGATATAATATTATTTATCTACCTATCATATAATGAAATATTATTGTTTGATTATTAGAATTGTTTATTATTTCATTTCAACAGAGAGGAACATTGCACAAAAAAACTGCCACTTATAGATACATTATTCTGTCATTTAAAAATAAATAATAGCTTATATATGATAGTTTGACGAATAGAGCAATGATATAAATTCATGTGCACTTTCAAAAATAATTGTAAAAAGTAACGTGACACAAACACAATGCATTGCACACCCAGCACGGCCTTTAATGCAGTTTTAACAGTCTGAGCAGATGAAATTCATAGCGCTTTAACCCTTAAAATGACCCTTACTGTGTGTTCATTCATTTCCTTTAGTTTTTATTTTTGACAGTTGCGTATTTTATGCATCCATGTACAAATTTACAACTCTTTTTCGATTACTGATGCCACTAATGAGTTAACAAACTAACCTATAAGTTAACTTCACAAAAGATGACCTCTTATAGTACATCAGGGATACAAAAAGCATATGAATAATCATGCTGCTCATCGTTTTAGTACACAGTCTCAGATCGAGAGGGAGGAAGCATGGGATCAGCACAATGTAGAGGACGAGAGAAGAGCGTGGCGGTCATGTCCTCACGTGGCACTTAGTGCACCATGAGCCTGCAGGAAACACATAGGGATTTTCAGGACACCAGCTCCACAACAGACACACATACCAGAACTACCACAAGGTGTAAATAAAAAAAAATGCAAGTCATGCAATATATATTTTTTGTAAATGAGAATATGTGGTACACTGTGGCTGTTGATGGATGAGTGGTCATAGAGTCATTTACGGTCTGTCTCAGTGGTTTAGGAAAACATGTAGCAGGCCATCACTTATATATATATATATATGGAATAACATTACACAAGTTACACATGCTATTAGTATCGCAAACCAAAGTGGAAGGTGTTAACTATTATTTTTTCATTGTCATACAGTACAGCTCTGGTTCATACAATACAAAACATAAAAAAAAGTGACAATGTACAATGAGAGATAAAACTGATATTAAAGTGACATTTCTGCTCACGTTCTCAATTCCAAAAAAAGCATGTGAGAATCTCATCTATGTAAAATGAACTGTATTCTCATGATCATTACTTTGGCGCGTAAAGAACAGAAAATTGCATCAAAATTGACCAGTTACTTAATTCTGCGAGTCAAATATACCTGCAGAGATGGATTTGATTTCTTTGTTTTTGTAAGGTAGTCCAGCTACAGTGCTGTCAGCACAAGATCTTGTGTCTGCTGACTAAAACAGCGTTAGACGGTCTGTTGTGGGGGTAGATTGTGTGGCACCTGCAATATGTATAGCAGCACAGACCAAGATATACGTATGTATTCTGTATTCTTATAGTCAACAGACTGTACCAGTAGAAATATTTTGACAGTGTACTGTATGTATAAATAACAGATATTTATAGTTACGTAATAAAAGGCGAATTGGGGAATCTTTAATTTTGTACTGCGAGAAAAACCAAGAAGATTTGTTCCAATTTAGCTGTCTTGTTTATGGAGAAATACAGTATATGTTCTTTCTGCTGTTAGATGCTCATGGTAGCAAGGTGTGGTCATTAGCGAATAGCAAATGATGCGAACTGCTTATGTAGTAGGTATGTATTCTAACAATCACCGTAATCTTTTTTAGAGACCTCAGTGTGGTGTGTAAGCAGCCATACCATTGAACATATCATGACTTGGTGCTATTGCTGATCTATTTTGTGGTCCAGACCAGAAATAACTCACATTACTCTCCATGTTTCCTGTAGATTTACAGAGTAAATGAGAGAAAACCACACATGAATACCTGAAAAAAAAATTACTTGTTACCTGAATGTGCTACCAAAAACTAGAGATGAGCTTCGGCGTTTAGAATATACTGGAACCAGACACTTGGCAGTCAGGAAAACAAACTATAAGAGGTTAGAATTACGGTGCAACACAGTTTTGTTTTTTTCAAAAGGCAATTTAATGTGAGCCTTTATTTTTTATTTGATCATTTCCTTGCTTTTTTTGGTGAAATATTGTGAATAAGGACAATGTTAACCCTTTCGGTAGCTTTGACATAGGTTGTACTGGAATGCATTTGCACCATCATGGTCTCTTTTAATTTCATTTGTACAATCATTTGCAGATTTGCACATCATGATATGACCTCATTCAGAGTCAATTTAGATGGCATTAACTTTCCATTGCTTTCCATTGATGTGGGGTTCAATCCATATGCTGTACACTCCACATTTGCCTGCACAGAAACTAAAATGAATTAAACATCAAACTGTAATCATAAACAATACCAGAATTGTATAGTGTGTCATTGTTGTTTTTAAAATAAAATATGTTCTTCCTCTTTTCAGATGGTTTGCTTTATATCACAAAATAAAATAATGGCCATAATTTATTTTAATTCCCATTGCTACAAATGATATTTGAGAACTGCTAACTTAAGATGCACATAAAGGACAAATTGTTCATTTTTTGGGGTGCTGACCTACTTTTTCAAAAGTGTCATTTCTTATTCTAATTACCGATGAATGTTATCTGATATGTTGAGCCACACATTAAGGAATGTGCTAAACCACTTTTTGTATCATTTAATCTTATTTGCATTGTTGTCACTGCTGTTCAATAGCTTTGCTGTTTTGTTTTGATGTGCTTTCATGTTTCTGATAAATGAAATTTGAAGCGGCAACCATAGGGTTAACTCTGTTTACCTCTCTTGTACAGTGCTCTTATTAATTGCACCGTTCTGTAATGGTTGCCCTTACATTATACATTTCAATCAATACTTTGAGTGCTACAGTTTTTCATTCTCCAGAAGCTCAAAAGCTCTAACAGCTACCCAACCTCAGACATAGTGGAGCAAGGAAATTATGCTGTTTTTTTTTTTTTAAAGAGAATTAGACCTGCTTTATTCATCAAGACTAAGGTTATAGATTTTACATATATAGTTCAGATAGAATAGATTCACGTGGAGCTGCCAAGTATATAAATAAAGAAAAAAACTATAATAGTAACTAATAAAGAAGAAGAAGACTACAGTGGTAGATACTGACCTCACCCTCAACACTTCGGTTCACATCACTCAGTACTGGTACAGCTCATTGACATTTTCAGATGCTAGACCCATGTAATTTTTTTCCCTGCTTCAAAAATGTTTTGTATTTTGATATAATAAAAGAGACAAGAAAATAACAGTATACTTGTGTGAACTTTATTGTTATTACTGTTCATTTTATTTATACCATGTTATATTTTGGTGTTTAAAAGCTAACAGTAACAGTAATATTAATGTTTTTACTTCGTACTATTGAAGTCAGTACTGTCAGTTGTTGGGGAACCAACATTCTTTAAAATATATTTGGTCTTCAAGAAAAACACCTGTATATGTTTCAAATAACTAGTGTGAGTAGTTAATGACAGTAAATAATGACAGAATTTTCATATATGGGTGAACTAACCCATAACCCGATTAATGTCTAAAATTAATGATTTTTTTTACCACTTTATTTTTTTATGACATTAACAGTAACTAAAACCTGTTCTCAGATCATAACTCAATATATATTAAAATACATTAAACTTAATCAAAACATAATCGTCTGCAAATCTTTTTATAACAGGGTGCTAATGTAAGTATAATTCATTTTTTTCTGTTGCAATCATGGTTTGCACTTACTGCATATATTGCACTATAGGACCAATGTGGGCTATATGAACGTTTGCATAATAACTGTGCGACAGTACCAGTCCTACTAAGATTAACCTACGTGATTTTTTTTAAGAAAATGAGCACAGTTCGGCAATTTCAAGATCTTAAAATGCCATACATCGAGCCCTAACAAGAAATAATCTATTAAAAAATAATAATTAATGGTACAGTGCTCCTGCCCTGATAATATCATCTAGACTTCTGCGCCAATCGCGCTTCTGTGGTCACGGCGACGCGCACGGGACAGCACTGCGCGCTCACGCTTTTGAATGTTGAACCGAAGTCTCCCGTGGCAAGTGGCGGCGGGACGCGTGGACAGCACACCTCTCTTCATATATTCGCAAACATTAAAATGGAAGGCGGATACGTGACAGGTTTAGTTACGTTTTCAGTCATATCTTTGTAAAGTTCAGTCAGGAACGCCGTGCGAACAGCTGGTTGGTTGTAGCTAGCAGCAAAGCTAGCTCGACAAACCCCTTCCCCACCTGGAGATTTTTAATGAACATTCATAATTTCATCTCTCTGAAGTGCAATTCTCTGCAGCACAATCCAGTTTCGTGTGAACTTTTTGTTCTTTTTTGTTGAAATCTCTCAATTTCACGATGCGACTCTCTGGCACCGGGTTTCTCAGCTGGCTCGCTGCGGTCTTCGTGGAGGATCACTGGAGAGAGCAGTGCTGAGCAACACTGACACCCCAACATCCATTTTCTCGATTATTTACAGTATTCTACAACCGGTAAGTACAAAAACATAGCTGGTACCCGTTATATTTATTCATAAGTTGCTAGTGAAACGCCTGCGCGAGCGGGGAAAGTGCAGCGGCTAGAATATGCGTGCGCGCGCGTGCTCTCCTATAATAAACTCCACTAAATAGCTGTACATTAAATAGCTCATGTTTAAGCGGTGGTATTTGCCCCATTAAGTGCTGCTGTTCTGGTTTGGATTGGGTGTAGAAAGCGTTTATGAAGTAAAATTCACGGTCTCTGAGAGGTGGACTGTTTCTTACGTAGCCTACTATTAAGGGCGCTTAAACTTAGTAGACCTCCGATAGATGCTATCGTTAAATCAACCGTTAAGATAATCATGAGATGAACCAGGAAACCGATTAAAAAAAAACATGGGAAAAAAACTACGAATTGCCCCTCATAAGCACAGAACGTTTCGTAATGAGTAATGGAAATTGAGGTGTTATTTATTGCAGTATTAATATATTTGTACAGATTAAAAACTACTGCGTACATTTGAGGTTTTAAGTATTGTTTTCTTTGGTCTAGTATAGATCCTGGGTTTTCAATCTGTTAGATGTCAGCAAATATGATCACTCATGATTAAATGGACCCACATCTTAAAATTCAAGAGGCAGCCGTGTCGTTTATTTTGTAAAAAACTACAATAAAAATTATACTGTATTAAATGATCTGAATGATGTTACATTACTACATTACATCACAGCTCTGTATTTTTATAGTGCTGTATTTATTATATTTTTGTATGCATATATACTAATCATAGATGCATACATATATACCATACACACACTTTACACTTCTCTGAATGTTTCACAGAGGAGTTCCTTGCAGCCAGACCCCAGTTTAATCCTTTGGTCTATGCAAATGAGGATGCCCACATTTAGATCCAGCTTTCCCTTTTGCGCTGAAGGGGTTTGCACTCACATATCAATATTTTAAGTTGAACTCTGATAGTTATGCATGTGCTAGGCATTGAAAAATGCTCTTCTGTTGGCCATTTTGCTTTAGAAAAAAGAATGATGTGAAGCCTAAATTGTATTACAGTCTGTCTGAAAGATTCCCAGACTTGACTTAAGCCTGTAGAGTCAGCTGGAGGCATCTGTGTGCATATTAAAGCAGCTCCGCTCTCTTGGTGCTGCTCAAAATATCGATTTTGATGATAAAATTACAGCAATATGTATATGTACAGCTTGGGTTCTAGCCTGTGTTGTTATACAGCTTTCATTAATTGTATTTTTCTGCAGTCGTATTAAGGGCTGCTACATCCAATCTGATATTTAATATTCTTAAAGGCATAGTCCACCCAAAAATGAAAACTGTGTCAACACTTACATGTTGTTCCAAACCCGTACGTCTTTCATTCTTGTGCTGAACATGCTCACAAAAAAGATATTTTGAAGAATACCTGAACCGTTTCAGTTCCCCTTGACTTCTATTCTATTTTTTGTCCAATGTGTTGTCATAAGATTTAAATAGCTGCTAAAGCAATGAGCTGTTATTGATTGGCACAGTGGTTGTACGCTGCTCATATTTCCTCTCATCTTTCCAATTTCCTGCATCAGGTAGCATGCCAATTCTATGCCACTCTAACAGCAATTATTTGGAGAACATTGATGTGTAACTCTTTAAAATGGTCATATATTCACAACACCTTTAATAACAAGCAATAATACATTACATTTTTAATACTGTATGTACGGTGCAAGATAAGCATCCCAACTAATAACAGCTCATGTGTTTGTGCACATTGCCTGGATGCCATTGGACTAAAATATTATTATATAAAAACCCACCAGGTCCAAAGCAACCACTTCATAGGAAAGCTCTCATATTGAATTCATTTTTGTAACGCACCGTTGAAGCATTTCTTTCCCAAAAGGCTTGAGATCAAAGTCTGATTTCATTAGTTCATCTATTCTTTAACTCAGACAGGCAATGTGGGATAAGATATTGAAATCTGACCTACATAACTAGTGAAGACACTCCCTGCATGAATACAAATTTGTAAGGTCATTACAAAATGTGCTGCATGTATTACACTCGTTGGAGAAATGGAAAGGTTTTTAACGTTTCCATCCAGACATGTGATTAGTCTTCTTGTTAGATGTTTATGTATTAGGAGCAATGCATCACCGTGGAAGATGGGAAGCGTGCTATTACAAGTTTATGTTGGCTTTCTAATGCCTGTGACTTCACGTTTCCTCCCTCCCTTTTTTTTATATTTGCAGATGTCATTTAGTCTTTTGACTGAAAAAGAGGATCCCATTTGATTAACTTTCAGACATTCATAAATGCTTGTCATGAGCTAAAATGAATCGAGTTGAGGTTTTCTGCAATATCCTCAGATCATTCGATTTGTAAATGAATCTCTCTCAGTAGACTAAGCTTGATTTGTGTTGGTGGAGACAGCATATGTGATTCAAGATACAGTGTCATCATCACATCAGAATGATGTGGGGTGTGTTGTAATATTAACGTTCGATTCTGTCCAGCAGCCATCTGTTTTCCTTATGTGGAGGGGTTTGCATTTTTTCATGTGTACTTGGTGAATGCCTTCGGGTCATCACACTGCTCTGCGAAAATGAGGAAAGAATTGAAATCGTAACATTGAAAAATCAAAGCATCTGTGTTGCTTCATATTTTTTCTCTCTCTACACATACATTAGTGGCTGGTAATGTGAATTTGAGTTAATGGCCTTGAATCTCTGGATGAGAACAGCGTTTGCTTTGTAAGTCTATGCAAACACATGCAAAACAGTATGACATAAGGCAGTGTGGTTCGGACAGCCATTGTGGGGAGGTAGATATTATGCAAACCTTCCTCTCGGTGGCTTTACTAATGTGATCCACCTCTCTGGAATCAACAGTAGTTTCTTTTAGATAGGAATTCATTGATATTTTCAGTTGAAAGGACATGTTGTCTTAAAGAGCAAGGCTAATGCAAAGTTAGCCCACTTCTGCAAGGCTTAAATTCCGTTTAGAGTATTCTGACGTAGTTGTGGAAGAGATTTGGATTGTGTAGTAAAGACTGTGTAGTTTTATATGTTCCAGACACCAGACCTTTTTATACTAAGAAATATTGTTCGCTGTGTAACAACTAACCAATTAGTTCTGCTTGAATTGTATAGGGCTCTCTGCTCGGTCACAGTCAGATGTTACATTTTCCGACAGGGACTTGAAGAAGCATAGTGTATCTGAAGATAGAGTAATCTTGGCAGGGAATATGAGTACTGTAATTGGGCTGCTTATTTGAGAGGGTTTAGGAGAACCTCAGAGCTGAAGGATGTTTGAATTAGGCTGACGCATTGCAGCTTAACTAAACAGACAAATCAGTCTGGCATTGAGAAAACATGAGGAAAAGATGTCGAGCAAAGCGCTCGCCTTTAACTATGGGGAAATGTGTACTGTACTCAACCTTATCATTATCTCCTCCTTTCCTGGCTAAAGATATGTTGTGTCAGCAAGTTAAACATGCTGTTTACCTGTTTGTGTTTAGCTTTTATATGCTTTGTCCATGTCATGGAGGTGGGAGAAGCTTTCTAAGCACTTTGCAGAACAGTTTCATTAGGTATGGATGCTTAGCTCAATGCTTGTGTAAGTGCAAGCCTTAGCTGACTGATGGGACGGCTATGTGCTACTCATCATGTTTGGCCTTTACAAAACTTTGCAAAGAAGTGAATCTGGTGTCTCAGGACTGCTGAGCTTGTTTTATCTATAATGTAAAAAAATGTAAAAGTTTGGTTTTTAGTACATTTACGTTTTTTAAAATATGATGTGTACACTAGACATGTGCCAGTTTTCGATATGCACTGTTTTGTTGTTGTGGTAGGGGTGGGCAATATGGGAAAAGACAGGACAGGACAGGTGAGGAACACAGGTGGGGCAGGTAACTAATCAACTAAACGGAGAACAGGAACAAGACCGAATAAGGAGACACAAGAAATACTTAAATGAAACCAATACTAACTAGTGACATATAACAATATAGACAAGGGTGTGACAATATACTTCTACACTACATACATCATTTACTCACTCTCAGCTCATTTTTATCTGAGTGAGTTTCTTTTTTCTGTTAAACATGATATTAAACTCAATGGGGTTCAAAATCTCAAAATATCTTATTTAGCGTTTAGCACAAGAAAGAAATTAATACAGGTTTGGGACACTATGTAAGTGAGTAAATAATGACACAGTTATAATTGAGTGAGCTATCCCTTTAATGACAAGTGATAGCATGTTTAGTTCTGTCCCTTTAAGAGCTGCACACATCTAATATACTGGCACGTTTTTCTTCTAATTGTTTTCTTTCACTTTAGACACAAGCAACTGTTTAACGCTGTGTGTTTTGACAGTATTACCACAATCACATGTGATAAATATCTTAGTTCAGTAATTAGGTGCTATTTAACAGGCAAAGCTCATCCAGACAGCACACATATGAAGTGTTTAATCGGCAAGATTTTATAGTGATTGTGAATAAGTGCAGTGTCCGGTGAGTGTAATTCTACACTGAGTTAACACTGATGTGAATGTATGTCGCATTGTGCAGCATATTGAGACGGAGATGATAAAATGGCACGATACTAAGATATTCCTTAAAAAGCAGATCGTCCACGATCAAAAATCATCATTTCGGCCATCCTTATATCGTAGGCATTTCTAAACTTCAAAATACTTTCAAATTATTTCACTTCACAAATATATTAAGCAGCACAACTGTTTTCAAAGTTGATAATATAATAAAATGAAATCTGTGAAGGAATGCAGTGCTATTCAGTCTTTCGCTGTCGGTGCTTATATACTTTTTCCTTCTTTCTCAAAAACTTAAAGTGCTTTCATACTGCCAACAAGTTTGCTGTATTAGTGTGCGCCTCTCTTTGATTGCATTATGTCATTGTTCGGTACAATTAATTTTTTCTTCGTTCACTTAGCCAAACACCGAAAGAGTTTTTTGTGCTGTTTTTGGCTGAACAATTTCTGTTGCAGAACATTCGGTGAATGGCTACATATTATGCAATTAATTGGAAAAACAAAGCATTCTGTATTTTTCTAAAAGTTCCAAAGTGTTCTTACTGCTTGCATAACCTTGTATATTTGCCAAACGAATCCATACTACAACTCATCCTCTCAGCGACTGAAAAGTTTGCAATTCGATCAAAGGATTCATTGTCTGTGTACAATCAGTGCTGCCACACACAAAGCCTTGGCTGAACTCTAACCCCCAGCTCCGAGGGCTAAGGACGCATTGTGCGGGAATAAGGGCTTTGTCATTCCAGGCTGCATGTCCATTAATTGCTGGAATCTCATACATCAGTTCGTCCCCTGACCTCCACACTCTAGCTAAGCAAGCGAGTGTGCACTGAGCATGAAAAGCATCTCCAATGGTCTTTACTATGTAGAGATGCTTTGGAATTCCTTATGGATTCTTTGCATATAAAACATTCCCACATTGAGAGAGGTTGTTGGAGAACAGCCAGGGAATTCCTACAATGGAGGATAATGAGGAAGCCTTGACAAAAAAAAGTTCTCATTCGGTATTCAGTTGGCAACATGGTGTGCCGAGGAGCTATCCTGCATAAAACTCTGAGACCTTGGGAACGTTTGCAGAGTTTATTACAGTTCTCTTTAAGTTTATGTACACATTGCAAAATGCAACCTGAAGCATTCAGATTTTTACGTTCCCCCAATTGTCATGAAACATTTCTTGAATTACAGTCTTGAATTAGGGGTGGGCGATATATCGTTATAAGGCCTAAAAAAAAAAATTGTTGGTTTCCGATTTGTTGACAATTCTAGACATGGGTAGGTAGGGAATTTATTTTATTTTAATTTTTTATTTTTTCCCCCATGGGAACATGGAAAATGTTTAAATTTATTTTATTTCCTTCTACAGCCATAGTACTATTTCATATAAAGATTACCAACATTGCCGTAATTTCCCAAAGGTATCTTAGTGCTAAGAGCATA
>JAUCNO010000425.1:8511942-8526725 GCA_032353835.1 Enteromius viviparus
CTCATATTATTTTATTTTATTAAGTCCAATAAAATAATTTGGGTCGCACGCAAATCAACAGGGTCGGTCGGCAACCGTGTCTATACGTATAAACAAAACGCGTTCAAAATATTTACAATTTTACCCGTTCTGTTTAAATTACGTTTTCTGTTTGACCGTCTTCTTCCATTGTCAGAGTTAATGTGTATTGCGTGGTTATGTAACGTGCAACGTCACATGATCTCAATGGTGGTTAATGCGGTAGACCAAAATCTCTATCGGTTGACAAATTTCTACCGCTTAATTGTGTCTACCGGTATATCGCCCACCCCTATAACAGTAACTTTTGAATGTTGTACATAAACCTCAACACTTAACATCGTAACACAACAAATAAATAACAATTTAACAAAAACCAGCAAAACAATCCAGTAGCAGTTATAGCATAATGCATTCATGTAGTAGTGCTTGCTGGGAATTTGACAAACCTTTTGAGCAATACAGTCAATACAGTTCAAAATTATTAGTTTAGACAGCTGTGTTTAACTACTTAAGAAAAGCATTTGGTTGATTTTAGTTCAACATGGATTTTTTGTAGTTTCTTTCTTAGTATTTGTGGCTCAAATCCTGGGAACTGGAATATATGTAGCTGCATTTTTTTATTAAGTACAGTAAAGTACAGTGTTTGTGCTAAAATTGTACTTGGTTATTTTTGTTTGTTCTTTCATATATTTTGATTTCATTAGTTATTATAGAATACAGAAGCCACAGAGACCGTTTGCAGAAGAGACCGTTAAATCACTAGACCTGTTGCTATTGAAAGCACCTTCTTTAATTTATTCAAACAATTTTATGCCTTGATCAGCTCCTGAAATCACACTTGATATAAATTGCCTCTGTGATTGTCATATTCAACGCAAGCTTCCAAAGCACAGCAAGCATACGGCTTGATGCTCCAGCTGTGGGAAAGAGCAATTTGAGGGATGACTCATCTGTGGAGAATCTTCAGTCTCAGTTCTGACAGCTCGTTCTTCCTGTTAACTCTAATTTGACTGAAATGCAAATGGATACTGTGTACATACTACATGTGTTCACAATGCTGTGCCTGGCATGTCAATGTTAATTTGACCGTTAGTGTTGGTAGAAATAAGAGAGTGCAACATGCTGGCTTTTGCCCAACTTGATTCAAGTAACAAAAATTGTTCTAGTACCTTCTTGAAGGATATTGTTTCTGACTTTCCATATATGAGGATTATCAATAAATATTGAGAATGATGACGTTGGGAATATATAGCCTATAGAAATTTTTAAAAATCGCTGGTCATTTCTGAAGTAATTAGAACAGGGCGGGTTCAATTCAAACAGTATGTACTGCTTCAGATAATCTCTTGCACCTTTAATTGGATTGGGATGTGAAGATTGGGTCAAACAAGGTCACGCTGTAAGTGTTAAGCTGTTTGACGAGTCATGAATGGGCTGATGACAGCTAACTTGTAGATTAAGCTTAGGGCTGTAATATATAAATGTTAAAATTGAAAACAGACTTGCTTCACTCAGGGCGTTCCCATTATCCTGGGATTAAGTGATGTGTATACACTGTTTAAAATGTAGTAACTCATTAGGCAGCCTAGACTTTTGAGTTTATAGTTTATTATTTACTATTGCACTCAAAGCAGTCAGAGGTAGGCTATAACTTCTGTGTTGTGCATGGATGTATAAAAGACTACACAAAGTCATTTTACAGTAGCCTTTGTGTCAGTACTCATCATTTTCCACAGAGCTACTGTAATATAAAATCTTTTTAGAGTTGCAAGTCAAGCGAAATGGGCAAATACTTTAAATTAAAATGTGATACTTTAAGTTGGATTGATGTGGTAAAGAGCATTTGCTGTGATCTAGGATTTTTCCAAACCACGCCTGACAGAATTGGGACAGACAGAGCAATTTAGGATTGGAGGACAACAAGGAACCTCCTAGACCAACACTGATGTTATCTGCTATCTCTGTTAAGAGCTGCTTGATTAAAGGTGAAACGTTCTGGCTTTCTTTGTCAAATGGCCTTTTCCACACTTTATTTCTTGTTTAGTTTGAGTATGACTGCCAGAGGTGTTTTTGCCATATGCAGGATATTCTGGGTCACTTGAGCCATTTTATAACTGCAAGATTTATCGGTCTGACAGAGACGATTGCTCTTCTATTTTTGTTGTTAGACAGAAATTTGTCAAAGCCCTTCGTCTAACGTAACCTTTTAAAAATCACCCTCATTCCTTATAAATATTTCTTGGTTCACTCTGAAAACGCTGTTTAACAAAATGAGTCTTGTAAGAACTTTGTCAGGTATGTTGTGCAGTTTCTTTCTAATCAAGCTGATTATCCCTTGTAATTTTTCCCAAGACTGTTGGACTGAATTTCAAAATAAATGTCACAGAAGCAGAAACCATTGGCTTTCTGTTCCACACTAGTGAACTGCTTCCTGAGGGCATAGACCTGTGATACTATGGATTGAGGCTCATAAATTAATCATTAAAGACTGAATGCATTAATTATTCATATGCACATTCAGGCAATAACAGCCATCAGTTAAATCTCATTGGTCCAATCTGGTTTAAAGTGTCATGTTTTGCACAGTCGAACTCACCTTGGACCTTTTTAAGCAACTTTATAAACTGTCGCACCCATATATTGACACCATATATAGTATTTGTAATTTGTATTTGTAATTATGACATGAATTTTGGTAATTCAGGATAACTTGTTCTGGCAAAATTTGAAGGTTGAATGCAACAAATCCTAGAATACACTGAACTAAGCTTAAAAAAAAATGCAGTATTTGTATGCTTATAGATTGTGTCTTATGCTGAAGTTCTGAGGCTGCTAGTGTAGGCAGGAGACCGCAAGGGAGCTCACTAGGTTTTAGAACACAGTGACACTCTGCTATTTTATTAAAGCAAGGCCAATCAACTTTGCTGCTTGCAGTTTTCTTTTCTCTTTAAAGTACACTCGAGGAAAGTTTACTTTCCTTCTGGAGTGCTTCCTAATGCCACAGGCTGCCCTATGTTCTTTGATCAGCTGCTGGCACTTGACACTGGCACTGAGTGATCATGGCTGTTTCCAGCCAGCTGCCCGGGGTGAGTGAGGAGCATCAGACTGATTTCATTCAGTTTCTGATAGATGCAGGACCTCCAGACTTTTCTCAAGTGCTTTATTGATAGGGTTTGCAGTGTCCTCCCTTTTTTCTTCTTCTGCTTGTCCCACGCCTTTCTCAAACCTCACTTGAATGATCACCCACTCCAAGTTGTGTTTTTCTTGAGACTGCAAAGGCTGTGAAATGTGTTTCTCATATTTTGATGTACATTGGAGATAGAAAGCTGCTTGTTTGTTCAGCAGTAGGCCTATCTCAAGGCCATCTCGTGATGTTTTTCTTGCTCGCTGAGGAGGTCAGGGAAAAGTCTCTTGTAGGCTAAATGTTGTGAGACTTCTGCTGAGTGATGCTCTGATCACTATCTTGCTGCACGGTCAACCTGAAAACATTTTTTAGCTCTGCTTTACTGACTTGCTGTTGCAAGCATATTTTTGTCGTTTTTTTATGATGGGCTTTTAATCTAGGCTATAGTGATTTTGACTGATTTTGACCATCTGCAAAGCAAAGTTATTTTTGGAGTTATAGATGCTGGGATTTGTCAGCTCTCGGAAGCAGTGCTGAATTAATGAGCAATGACCTGTCCTTGGACATGACTCGCACCTGGACTCTGCAGGCTTGTCAGTTTGATCTGCATAGCTCTGGAGACAAATAATAACTTGGGACTTAAACCAACAGTGTAAAGGGAAGACTTCCTGTTCATTTCTATCAAGAACTAGCTCATCTGACATTTAGGGTGTACTCACACTAGGCAGTTTAAACCATCCTAGAGTGTGTTTGACCACCAAAGCGTGTTTCGTTTGACTAGTGTGAGTGCTCTGAACCGCACCGTTCATGTAGCCACCCCTGGCCCGCTTGGAAGAGGTGTGCCAGAGCACAGTTCAGGTGGACTCGGGCATGTAGCATGAGTGCTAACCGTCCTGGAGCACAGAACAATACAGGAGATGTCACGTTTTTGCAACACTCCAATACCAACAGAAGCGATAGACCTGTTTAACAATAGGCTGTGAGAGGGCTGTGGACTTCCCGCGGACCAAACGACTCACTACTATCCACAAAGTAAACGCAGCAATGGACTCCATTGCGTTCAGCGAGAGCGCGCTCTTACTGTTTATTCTGAAACCATCACACCATAATGATGTGCCCCGGAACGAATGCTGAAACCCTATGTGAGTGCAGGCCAGAGGGGGAGTGGGAAGCGGGGACAATCGTATTTGGGGCCTGGTTCACGGCAAACATGCCTAGTGTGAGCACACCCGTACAATCAACAGCTTTCATAGAGATACTGTTTTCTCTAATTTAATTAAAGTCAGATTATTCCTGCTTTATCTGCTGAATGTTTAAATTCTATCTCTAAGGCCATTTTTTTTCCATTCAAGAAATCTCTGCCAACTAAAGGTTAAGCAAAGACTTAAAGACTCAAACAGGGAAAGAAATGTTGCTAGTCAAAAGAGTAGAATGGAAAGCACGGGTATTTTGTCAGGAACATTGACTTTGTGACTCAAGGACCAAGCCAGTGAAACGAGCCAGCTTGTTCATTCTCGCAGATGCTTTGAAACCTACTATCTTTTCTTGCTTCTGGAGATAAATGTGTAGTATTTCAGAGTGATTACACAGGATCTGTATTGCTTGTTTCTGGATCCCGTGGAGCCTTTTCACAACACCGATTTTGGCTTGTGGCTTTATTTATTGATGCTAGATGAGAATCTGCTTTTGGAAGTGTTTGCTTGTAACGGCAAACAAAGTAGGACCTTGTGTAAATATAGTGATGGAATATTAATTACATAAACCTTAGTGCAACAAATTTTATTCAGGAACCAACATACTCAAGTGATGGGCAAGGGAAGGCATAATCAGCGAGTTGGAATGGCTTAGCTTTTCATATTGCATAACGATGGACCGCGCAGGGTAATCGTTTTATTAACAAACAAAAAATAAATCAAATACCAGGCCTAGTACAGATTATTGATTGCTGTGTCATGTCACTCCTGGTTAGAACTTTTTTTGACATATTTAATTCAATATATTTTGCTCTTCCAATATTAGAAGCCCAATGCCAGTGAGCGAATTATTAGTGGTTCAGGCATCCTTTAGTAGGACACCCTGCTGTCAACTTTCAAAACAGTGCTTTGAACAAGGAATGTGATGTTTGCAAGGTCTCCAGGGTCGACTAGGCTCAGGTTCTTGTGTGCATAATAGCCAGTTTTGTTGTAAGAAAACGACCTGTGCTGTCACCAGCCTGCATTTCCCTTTTATTTCAGATTCATCCTCTGATATCAGTGCGATATCTTGTGCTGTCTAACTGAGGCACAGCTTTCCTCAGCCATGTGTCAAACAATTTGTCAATCAAACAGTCGCAATGTGCCTTTGTTAAGCAGTGAGTCTTCTTTTGGGAAAAGATTTACGGGCTTGCTTGTATTGTCAAATGAAATGTGCTAATACTGTAAATGCAGTATATATTTCACAGTATAGTGAAATTGTGACCCCTTATATTATTTGTACTGCATAAATACATATTTAGGCAGCAGTTGGGAATGAAAAATGTTAATGAGTATCAAATGCATACAAGATTAAGCAATTGCGTTATCATTGCGACAAGATGCTTTATAATCATTAACGCCGAAACAATGAACTAAGAGAAGTACACTTTTCATTTGCTGAAGATGCTTTAACTGCTCTTCATGTAAAGGCCTGTCTTAGAACTACCAACTTCGCTATAATCATACTGGTGCCAAGATGTTGTAAGTTGTGATTTGACACTTTGATAAGCGTCGAGTGGAGTTTATGTTTGTTGTATCTTTAGCCGGGTTCTCTTTTCATTTGGAATGGCTGAATGTTATTTACAAACTCATGGCTTTGCTTCATGCCCATTGGCTGGTTGGTAGAGGAAGAATTTAGATATTATGGGCAGGTGTAATGTTCCGGCCCTTGAGACTCCAGAAGGAAGGATCAGATTTCTCCTCATGGGTGCAGGGGTATTGATTTAGTGTCAGATGGCAGGGCAACTGGAATGGTTGAATGCAGTATCTTCAAGGTTCTTTTATCTAATGTGAATGTCGAAGTCAGAAGGACACTGGGATCTTGCTTGAGGTTATGGATGAAGCCACATGAGTTGCTGAACAGATTTGTTTTGTCTGAAAGAATTTATCAAGAAAGTTTTATCATATTTTGTCATTCCTGGAACGCTTAAGCATTAGACACGCATTGCACTCCATCTTACTACTCATGTTTTTGATTGCTGCGGAGTCAAAACATTAATCATGTTGATAAACTAATATCTGTTAATGCAACCAATGTTTATGTATGAGATAAAAAAAAATCTGTTTTATTCGACCGTCATTCTCAGTTTCCCCCACCTCATGCTTTATTGTGTGCATTTGTATAACAGTTGTGTTTGTACATGCTCTAGGCTCAGACATTCACCCATTTGAAACCCAGACTGTCTCTCTGTGGCTCATCATTGAGATGTGCTGCAGTCCTCGGAGCGGTGGCCTATTTCCTCCACTGCTCCGTTATGAATTACTCTGTGAATGCATGCTACTTGCTGAATTAGGGTCAGGGCTTTTTAGAAAGAGAGATCAAACAGGTCTGTCTGATGAGAGAGGTGGTGCAAACACCGAGAGAAAATCCTTTCATTGTGCAGCTGAGATCAGAATGTGAAAGCTTCTGGACAAGAGCAAGAACCATGCAGCTCTCCAATCCATTACCATTTTAGTAGTATTTTGCATTATATGCCATCCCGTGTATACCCCACCTGTAGACTTTAGTCTTTTGAATAGAAAAAGTGAACGTTTATTGGTCGATACTCCAAAATTTTAATTAACATACTCATTCCCGTTTTACATTTTGGATAAAAAAAACTAAAAGCTAATCTTTTAAAATAGTTAGTAAATTATTTTAGCAAACCTTAAAATGTAACTCTTTCATAATGTAAATTACAGTGTTGTGATGGCCACATTACATTTACAAATGTTTTTTTTGTTACTTTTTAAAGCTATTTTGATGTCTAATTTTAATATATTCATATAAAAAATCTCCAGCAGCTGTTTTCAAAAAGAACGCAAGCTTTTACATAAAGCTGTAGATCACTGACAAGCTACGCGTTGAGTTTCGTGGGTGATTCAATGGCGCAGCTTCTCAGTGATCTACGGTGATGCTGATTTTAAAACAGTGATGGAGATGTACCACTAATCAAAGAACCGCTTTTACTGATGAGATGCGCATAATATATTGTTCGAGCCCTGTATATATAGATTATACATGGATGATTTTAAATGAATCTAGATTAAAGTGGCATATTTGAATTCAAAGCGATATTATTTTTTTTAGTGCGCAATAAGAGTCTCGCATTAATGCAGCACATTGACGCCGATAACGGCCAACCACTAATAAATATATATATTCAACATTTATTGGCCAGGTATGCATAACATACAAGGAATTTTCCCCTGGTATGTGGTATGAGACACACGCACATGTACACATGTGTTTAGTCAAGAATATGCAAATAATTAATAATAGAGAATAAACATAGCAAAATGTTCCTTTTATAGTTATTTTTCTAGTTGACTGATGAGCTTATGGATGCTCAATGGTTATTCTGAGGTAAATGTATTGCTTTACACGAATGAGCAATTACGAGACATTTCAGTAAGTTGCATTACAGGCTCTCTTATGGAATCGCCTACCTTTTGATGTTAGATATAATGGATTAATATAAAAGATAAAGTAGTTTCACTTGCTACTTGAACTGAGGTGTTAAAGCGATTGCGCATGCCAAATTAAAGAGCGACAAATCCATATTTATTTAATAAATTTGGTATAATATTAAAGCTGATCATTAAAAAAACAAAACTCTAAGATTTTTGTGATTACTGAATGGCAAGTGCGCTGCAAACAGGCTAATATGAAACTTGTGCTTTAATAGAACACAACATGATCTTGAAAACAAGAAGCCGTATTATTAATAATTATAAACGTTTCATCCTGCTTCTCATTGGTCTAAGATAAGCCTGTGTCTCCATGTTACAGACTGGTAAGTCAAGTGGTGCCATATTTCACTCCTCTGATGTTCAGCCACTAATTTTATCCCCTCTATACATGCAGCACTCTTCAAAAGTCTGCTTTTCTATTTTTACTGGGTCCTAATTAGGCGATTCAAGTAGTCTGAAGAATCGGCTCCTACATGTGCACCCTGAGGAACTGACTGGTGTTGTTCTCAATTAAATCCAGAGATGTACAGTAGGAGCTACATTTTATGTGCTGCTCATAAACCTGAAAAGGAGTACTGACCTTTGTTTTTAATTGTAATCTTAAAAGCTGGACTCACTAACTTCTCAAACCACTGTGGATCTTTGTGCACTGTTTATCAGAGAGACTCAGTAGTTGTAGCTAATTGAAAAGATGATGTGTTGCAAATGAGAATTCGAGGATCAACTTTACTATCCAAAGCCATTAAACACTGCCATCTCTGTGCCTCATTGCGAAAGGGAAAGTGCTGTAGTTTGCAAGATCCTTAACAATGTTAAAGCATGTGAGAATACTTTTGCTTTAACATTTCGGTTCACTTTCTTTTAGTATGCAAATTTTGTGTCAATTACAGTGCCAACTTGCGCTTTGCATAACCGTGCAGAAACAAACAAATGAGTTACCTACATTTCATGTAACAGTATATCGCTTTGTAGTTTGTAAAATTTAATTTAAAGCTTTATTTGGAACCAGCGTGAGAAAGGTCATTGGGGAAATTATTACTTCACATTTTTCACTTTCCAAGCGAAAACGAGGTTAGCCACAATTTGATGAAGCAATTAAGCGTAATGATGCATCCATGCATGCAGACATAACCTATTCTTCCTGCATTGTGAGGGATAATTAATGTCAGCGACACAGGGCATGGATCAGATTGTGCATTTGAAATCAACTAGTGTATTTCGATCCAGCACTGCATCTACATGACAAAGAGATGATAAAAAGTTTCACTTTCCAAAAATCAACCTTGCTGCAGATGACTCAGAGCCTGAGCAGGATTTTGTGTTTTGGCCTTGCAAAGCAACAGGCTTTTGGTTCACTTCTCTATGTAATGAGGCAGTGCATCATTCTGTCTTTCTGAGCAAAGATGCCTGTGAAATAAAAGTGAGGCCCTGATGAAACGCAGAGTCTCTGTTTCATGAATATTAATGTCATATGCTGGTGGTTGTCGGCCTAGATTTGTCTCTTTTTGGGGCTGGAATGGAGAGGAGGAGAAAATTCTTTGCATTTAATATGAGAGAGGGATGCTTATCAGGCCTGTGAATCTCTGCTGGAAGAGCTTAGGTGAGGTGCTGTTCCTGTTTAGCGCAGGGATGGCACTGACAGGATTATCATGCCGTGTTATTTCTGCCTCATTAATCAAAGTAAGAGGCATGACGATGAGATCGAGACAGCTCACAAAGACTTTAATCTATGCAGGTACCTCACACAGTTTGTGCACACCGCTGGCCAGCCGGTCTTTTGTTTGACCACTATGACTGTATAAAAACATGGACGTAGTGTCTGTGGCATCGCCCATAGGTTTCTGAAGAACATTTTTGAAACCCAAAGTGACAGTGATCCTGAAATCTGGCTCACGAGATCCACTTTCCTGCAGAGTTAGCTCCAAAACTGATCAAATTCACCTACCTGGGATTTACTAAGTAGGTGTGTTCGAGATTTGAGTATCCTGCTGTAGGATAATCGAAAGAGGTGGTAATAAAATAAATTATATAGGGTATATGGGACAGACTTCTGTTTAAGAGAGAGTCTCTAGTGGTCAGTCGATGAATTGCAGTTTGTCACTTCAATGTTGGCCACTGAGGGAAAGGGAAAGACGGGAAGGTTGCTGCTTGGTTCAGAATAAATGTGATGCTGTTGGCAGTCATACCTGATCAAAAGATGTTTGATGTTATGTGGAGCAGGATTTTGGACCAATATGGTTTCACGGCACTGTCTAGCGCAACAAAACAATGTCTGAAGTGTACAGCCACTCAGGTGCAATTAGGATTCATCTAAGCTTGATAAACAGGAAATTCAATGCTAACTGGCCACATTTGTTAAGTGGCCAGTAGACTGACAATAACCACAAGGAGTCTTCATTATCAGTTATTGCATTGAGTTAGAGTCCTCCGAAGGCCATTGTAATATGCTTTCTCTCTATCTACTTGATAAACAGTCTAACTGGTGTCATTTATCTCTCTGTGTAGCACTGCACAAGGTTCCTGAGTTTTGGCCTTCAAGCCTTGGCGTCTGAAGTGGGAAACCGCATCAGACTGGCAGAATTTTCTCATTTAACTTCTGTAGAGTTTATTTAGCTCTCAACCTGGATCCTGAAAGTAGTGTTGAACTATATTAGTGAAATCACTAAACCATTCCACAGAAGCACTGCAGAGACCATAAAGAAAATTGGCCTCAGTGCCCAGCTCAGTCTGAGACATTTCGCGCACTCATTTTTTTTCTCTGTTGTTTTTAATGCTTCTCTTCTGTTGTTTTGAGTCTCGTATTGTTGTTGTTTTTTGCGTGCATGTAGCTTTGCCATTTAGTAGACCACAGCAGTGATCAGCTTGAATCAACGTCATTTTGGAAGACATTAAGTGTCATTCTTGTGTTGGATTTATTTGTTTTAATCCATGTCAAAACTGTAAAAACGCTTTCTATACACCCTATTTTGTACTACCACTTCGGGTCAATAATATGTAATCTTATTGTATAGGGCTGAGCAATAAAACGATAATGATAATTATTAGGCTTGGGCAGTATCCACATTTTGATGCGGTCAAACCTCCTCCCTATTTTACCTCGGTTTACAGTATTACCAAGAATAATAAAAAAAAAAAAATTATGACGTAAGACTTAGCAGCGTCACCAAACTATTGGCTTGTACCTAAACCGTTCAGAAACTGAATACCAAACACTAATACTGTCTGAAACAATAGCAAAATAACATACACATCAATATTAACAACCTTTATTATCACAATTATAATTTATAAAAAAGTGCAAATACAACAGTTGAACATAATTAAATTAACATAAACATCCTGAACAGTTTTCGCGGAGAGACATGCAAATTGCCTTGTCCTCTTCTTTCTCGTTTGGTCGAAACCTGAAATACTGCCAAACTGCTGAAGTTGTTAGTTTTCGAAACCAGGTCAACTGGTGCATGATAGAGACCTACACTCTTGTTGAACCCAACCCACCAAGCGAAGCGTGGGACAAGGTCTGATGGGTCAATGCGTGTAAGGTCATGTTAGTGCTGGTTGCGGGAGAATATAAGTATTCGCGGAACTCCGGCAAAATGGAATTGTCTTTAGATGAAGAACATTTGTTTTTATTAAATTCATTTTCTGCACAACAGCAGCAAGAACGACTAAAATAAAGGCACAAGTTCGGAAGCTAACTCTCGCGTGGTTCATGACTATAGACCCACACCGTCTGAAGAGCATGACACAGATGGAAGCTAAGTTGTAATTGTTTTTTCTACATTGCTAAAGGAAAAAAAATGTGGGGGGGCAGTAGAAAATAATATATATTTTTACGGGAGCTTGACTGAAAAATCCGTCCCACCCATTTGAACTAATTTACTGCCAGATGAATCAGTTACATGTGTAGATTTATTTGTGTGCTACCAATGGATGATTGATGTGAATAAAACTCAAACTTGAGGTTATAAAATGTTTAGATGTTACTGCTTTTTTGCATCCTAACTCAAATTACTACACCTGTTGAGTGTATAACTAATACAAATATAGCACTGTACAGTTTTAGTTTCACATGCGTGAAACCATTGCAGAATATATTTTCCCAGCTTTGTAGTCTTAGGCCTGCATCCCACGCAGGAGCTGCATTGTGGGACAGTGGGCAGCTCTCTCTACGACCCCACTCTGCTGGATTTGTACAGCCGATCTGCTGAAGCCGTAGGTTTCCGGCCGGCATTGTTTGGAGTGGAGAGTCTTTTCTGTGAGCCCACTGAGTCACATTTTTTTTTTTTTCTCCAGGCTCGAGAGTCTCCCTGCCCAGCAGTCTCTGCCTGTTTCCATTCATTCAAACGGCTGCCTACTTCCCATGTAAGCCAGCAATGTAAGCAGAGCCTGGGCTATTCATCAGCACTGACCTTTTCTCAGAAGATTCGGCTCGATTGATTACTGATGTCTGATTCAGGGTGACATACCCATTCAGCCATAACGTATGTTTTGAAATAGCAACACATACAACCTCATTCTGCTTTAAGTAGAGCATCCATGGGAAATGGGATTTTTCATTAGTCATGTGGACTTGTGTTGCTTAATATTTAGACAGTGGGGAGAGGGATAATTTCCAAATATAGTAAGTTCAAGTTGGTTAAAGGTACAAACTGTCCCTTTGTTTTCTCAGTCTAATTAAGCATGAACAGCCATCTAATAGCGAAACCCCTGGGACAGGCAGAAAAACGCTTCAAAGCATGCTAATTATTCTCACACAGGTATTGGGTCTAAAGTTTCCAGGCTAAAGAGACAGTAGCATGATAAATACCCTACCATAACACGCTGACAGGTCTTACCTTGATAATGCTGTTTACCTAAACTCTTTTTTTTTTTTTTATTCTGGTGACTGCACATATATCCTCTTGGCGAAGGCGGTTTGGCAGGTCGCAGTATTGAATCTGGCAGGGCTTTTAGAAGTTCCCCGATCTCTAAATGAAAGTGGAAGGACATGCTGAGTCACCCTTCACAATTTTTTTTTTATAGCACTATTTCCAAAAAGCATCGGTCTGTATCTGCCACATGATAAATTGTTCACATTTCAAGTTTTGGGCTTGAAAATATGCCTTTTTGGTGTTGGCTGAGTGGTTGTTTTTCTCAGTGGTCATGGTGCAGTAGTTGGAGATAGGAAGTCGTTAGTTATGTATTCATTTTAATTTTACTCTTATCTCACATACAGTCTACTCATTTTTCACAGGGTCAGCGATGCTCAAAATAACTTAGTCACCCAGGTAATATGGATTTTTATTTATTTATTTTTCCCTTATTGTCTCGTTCTCAGATGTAAAGATCTGACTTTGAATATCCTGTGTAAATCCGTTCAAAGCAGCAATTTTACTGGCATATAATTCAGTGAGGCAGGGCTTCATCAGAGCTCTGGCAGTGTTTGTCATGGACTCTGGATGCTGTTTACTCTTATCTCTGGTCTTTTCATTGGCTTTATAGAGCTGCTCTTCTCTCCGAAGCAACCTCCGGTAATTACCTATTTGCTAAGTACAAGTTGGTTCATCAGCGTCGTCTTTGTCTATGTGAAAAGTGAAAGCAAGTGCTCGTATATAGAGATGCTGCAGGGCTATATTGCAAAAAAGACAGTTCTCTTAATGATTATTTTTATCCTGTGTTCTGGAGAAAACATGCTTGAAAGAGACAATTACTTGCAACAAGATATATGCAAAGTAAACATTTTTTTAAGATTTAAAAAAAAAATGTTTTATTAAAGTTGCAGTCTGTAACTTTTTGGTTATTTATTGTATATTATTTTTGTGGAAAATTATATAATACTAAGTCAAATAATTTTTGCAGTGCTCCCAGATCTCACTCTGTACTTACAAAGATGTATCAAACAGTTCACAGATGTTCACCTTGGATTGTGCATCATTGATTTGTTTGCCACAGCAGTCTCAGGCTGTTCTTTAATGATCAAATCCCCACAATCTCAATGGTTTTGATGTTTTATTTTTATGCTTATACATTATTTTCTCTCAGAAATAGTACATACTATTGCCAGCGGCAGGCAATACAAAGATATGAAACTTGTATTATTGAGATTTTGTCTGACAGGTGTGAGAAATGGAGAAACATTATTCCTAGTTTTAAACTGCTGTGCATCCCTTCGGATATTTTAATAGATTCTTTGACCGTCCTCGTGTTACATTTGTTGAGGTAATGCTCTGCAGAGGCAGCCTTGCCCTCTGATGTAATGCCATGTAAACAAATCCCCATCTTTTCCACATTAGTGCAGGCCACCACGTCTTACACCAGACAGATTGTCTGCCTGTCAATGAGATCATGTTTCACCCATATCTTCACAAAGCTGATGCTACATTATTGGGGTCTTGGGCGGTGGGTTTAACATGTATTTGTTCTATTTTGCAAGTGCAAATCCTTTAAGATTATCTTCTCTGGCAGCTAGCCTAAAAATGATTTAATTAATTCGAAAGTACAATTTTCGATATGAAAATTAAACAACAAAAACTGTAGCCTCTCACGGCCTATTCTAAGAACAAAATGTTAACAAAATGTTAATGTTTTGTGATAACTGATCAGAGAGCCATTCATTTGTCAATGACAAGCTTTAGCCAAGTGTTGAAATTTTTCCCGGTATTAGATAACTTTAAAGTCATTTGAATCTCACAAAACACAGAATTTTCAGGATGCAATGTAAATGTCAAGAGTTTTTTCCCCATCACTGAATGGTGGGAGCAGAGAGAAGGTCTTTCAGTGAGCTCACAGACGCTTTGAATGCAACCTGCCCAACGCACTGCTGCAGACAACAGACATCAGCTCTGTTCATAAACCCAGTGAGCTGCCAGCATAGGATCAATACAGACAGTAGGCTAGGGGTGTAAATATGAATCGATTTGTATCGATGCATCGATTATGCAGCCGACGATTCAATGCATCGATTCGTCCGC
>JAUCNO010000425.1:8527222-8539589 GCA_032353835.1 Enteromius viviparus
CCTGTCGTATTTTCCAGCGTTCTTCTCCGAACACTGTGTGCCATGTGCTTTGATTCATGTCATTGCCTGCATACTTTGTGACTGTCTATATTATTGTATATAATTTTGCACTGCTACGCCCCGACCCTTTGTGTTGTGTGAAAGCACTCATCCGTTAACATGGGCGCTGGAAATGATACGCGCTAGCTTTCGCGTGCAGTGTGAAACCGACGAAAGTCATCATAGCTATAGACCCAGCTCCCAACCCAACTTTGTGAATAGATTAACAGTGATATTATTTTTTTATCGCGTGATAAGAGTCTCGAGCTAACGCATCACGTTAATATTATACATTTATTATATATTTAAGTTTATTTTTGTTTTATTTCAGCTTGGTATATAATAATAATAATAATAATAATAATAATAATAATTATTATTATTATTATTATTATTATTGTTGTTATTATTATTATATAACGACCCACCACTAATATTTACATTTTTTATTTTAGCTTGGTATATAATAATAATTATTATTATTGTTATTAACATTAAAATTGTGACACACAAAAAAAATTATTTACTTATTGTTATTATTTTAATAAGTTTGTATACATTGAATGCAATATAATTTATTGCAAATGTCATGGAGTTTTTGTTAAAATGTTACTTTGTTAGCTTAGCAACATGCTAATGTCAGACAACTGGAACAAATGTCAGCCAGCCTCTTGTGCGGCTCACTGGAGCGCTGTTCCAATTCTGTCACTTATAAGATTCTTTGATACTAGGATGCTGCCTAAAAAGGAATCTGCCTTTGTAGGCAGCATGGAGATCACTAGGTTATGAACCAACTATTGGGGGATTGGGCTGGTCATAGCACTAATAAATATTATATTGAAAATGAGATCCTTAGTGGTTTGGCGAACAATTGTCACTAGCCTTATATGATGCAGTTGCTCTAAACTGTCACATTACAGCTCAACTCAAGGATATCGCTGACAGAACAGTTTACAAATGAAACTTTCCATAAGTTCCTCTCTGCCAGTGCCAAACTCTCACAACAGCCCTTCCCTCTCATTGACATGAAGCTGCTTTTTGAGCGTACGTGGGTGTACAGTGCTTCCTACAATTTCTCTTCCTGCCACTCTTTCATAAAGTTTTCCCTGTCTGCTTCAAAGGACACAAAGAAAGCTGCATGGTGTTAGTTGATGGCTACTAAAGGAGGATGGCTGTGTGGGTTTAGGGGTTTGTTGTTTTAAATGGATGAGGGATGTTCTCTTGTTCAGCTTGTCATTTATCCCCTGTCTCTGCAATTAAATCCACACAGAGCTTTGGGGTGGGAGTTTTCCTGCATTGCAATCATTAGCTATGTTTGTGATTTGGGTGGCAGCTTTAAAAAGGTACAGTTACCAAGATTTAATAACCGCTTTTGCTCAAGGGAGGGGGCACATTAGACCGTCTTGCACTAGATGTTTTTATTGGTTTTATTGAACAAGGTTCTTCAAGTACTAATGCTGATAATTAGAAACAAAAGTGGTCTATTAAAATATAAATAAATTAATTAAATAAATCCAAACTGTCAATACAATTTTCCTAAGCATCATCCTATAGTGTTTGAAGTTTGAAGATCAGAGTTTTAATGACACACGATCTCTGTCATTTTCTCTCCTCTGCTTGTTTTACTCATTAGCCCTGTCCATTTTGTTTCGGCTGTCATTTTTAACTCTGTACTGACTCTACATCTTTTTTTTTCATTCTCTCTCTCCCTCCTTGTTCCTCTCTCTCTCTCTTTCTCTCTCTCTCTCTCTCTCTCTCTCTCTCTCTCTCTCTCTCTGGCAGGCTGCTCCTGCAGTGATTCAGTATCATGGAGGCTGGCAGTGGGGCTGCTGCAGTGGTGGGAAGTGCAGCTCTCGGACTGCTCGGAGCCACAGGAAGTCATGACATCTCTGACAGGTAAGACTCACCGCTCTTCCTCATCAGACCCCGATATCACCCGGGATATTTAACTCACTCATTTAAGGTACATGATTGTTTCTACATGTGTGTCGCGTTCTTGCTCCTGTGTGAGTGTGTGTGTCCCTGCCTCAGCATGCCCTCCTCTTCCCTGCTGTTTCATTCATAAGTGTAGAGGTTATTATAGTGTGCAGCATGTGTGCGCAGTGAAGGCTTGGGCACGTACATCCTATTCCTCTCCAGGGGCTTGAGAAGAAATGTCAGAAGTGCAAGCGCTAGGAGGTACAGGCAGATGCAGCCGAAACAATGTAGGCTAAAGGTTCTTTGAGAGACTCATTCATATATCCAACATCACCAAGCTGCTAGCATGAGTAAAAAACCAACTTGAGGTTATTGCTCACTTAGGACTAATATCATTCCTCTTATAAATATATCCCTGCCGTCATCAAATCTCAAATTTTGCCGTCAGATGACATGGTGCTGAGTGCACAGCCTGTATGGAAATCCATGATGCTGAGTAGTAAAGCCGTGGCAGCCAATAAAAGCGTTACAGTGCCAGTACACTCCCACCCACCCACTCTCACGGCTGAGCTCTGAGCGAAAGTCACATGATCGGCAGCGCTCATGAGAGCCTGCATGCTTTGGCGTCCACTCTGAAATTCTGTTTTAAACCTCTCAACTATCACCTTCCCACCTACGGATTTGGGCTTTTCCTGCAATTGTTTTGAGGATTATTGTCCATTCGTTTTAGCCCTCAGCTTTACTTGAACACAGTTTAAATCTGGTATGCCGAGGGTTGCCATGACAGCCACAGCTTAGCATATATTAGATATTAGCACAACGTCAGTGAAGGAAGGCGAGGAAAAGGACAAGGGAAGGCAGCGTACTCTCTCAGCTGTTGTTGAAAGCTTTCCAAATGTGGTCGTCATTTTCATACACACCCATGCTTATGATTCAGTCACTAGGGGATATGCTTTAGCTGTGCTGAGGCTTTTTTTTTTTCCACAGTCTCTGATACTGCGATGACCCGGAGCCCGGCAATCCTTCACTATTCTGTCCTGCCACTGCGCTGCATACATATCTTAAATAAGCGGCCTCTAGAGTAGGACTCTGACATTGAAGAGCCTCCAGCTAGGCAAGAAGTTTGCTGTTTAAAGTGCAGAACAGAATCCGTAATCATTTTTTTTTTATAGACTAAACTTTGTTACTGTTCTAATCGACAGCGTATAGATTTCGGTGTGAAACTTCTAAATTAGATCAGCTAGTCACATGGCCTTTTACTTGTCATTTACGAGACGGTTATTATCCAAAGTGGCTTACTGTGCTCTGATTGCAGGGCCAGTTTGCTCAGAGCAACTTGGGGGTTTAGTGCTTCACTCAAGGGCACTAAAGTGATAAAATGGGTTTGTGATCTCAGACTACTTGGTATTTTAAACCACTGCCTTTGTGTTAGCAGTCTACATCCTTAATCATTAGGTCCCCGTTTCCTTGCAAGGCTTGTATTCGTCCAGCTCGACACCTGACTCCTGAAGATTGCAGGTTAAATGGGACTTTTGAATTTTATTTCTTATCGTAATGCAAGTTCTATGTGTGAAATTTGCTCATACTAAAATATGATCAATAATTTTTTTTTTTTTTTTTACTTTTTTTTTGTTTTGTTTTTTATTTGTTTTGTAGCTGCTATTTAATTAATCAGTGCTTTTAAGGCACTGGGTCATTTAAATGAACGGCATTAGTATGTTCACCATTCAAACTGCAGTGGTAGTGCTGCATATTCGCTTTGCTTTCCTCCAGTGAAGGCAATGTGATTACAAATTGCCTTACAGAGGGACAATAAATTGTCAATTTGTATGATTCCATTGTGTGCGAGTGTTTTTCATCACATTCGATTCAGACTTAAGATGCACAACTCTGATAAAATGCAATTTTGTTTGCTGTGGTACTGTAGATTCATAGTGGTGCGGAAGAAGTAAGTGATTGATTTATTTATTGAGTGCTCTATTAGACAAACCACACTTTGTATTTATACCTCCGTGTTAGACCAGAATCATCTTGTGTCAGTGATTGGATAAGACTGAGCAAACAGCAGAGAGCTCTCTGCTTCCTGAAATATTGCATGCTGACAGAGTGCATTTCTATCAGCATTTTCCTGTCAGTTGACAATTTGTTCGTCTTCACAGTGACGAAGCATTTCTGCAGGACCTGCCCATGAAACCAAGGACTGTGTGTGAAGCGTTAAGCAGTTTATTTAAAAATTAACATTTTTATAATCATTATTAACTAGTCTCATGGCATTACGTGCACTGTATGATAGACATTACAATGATGCTTAGCTCTTGTCCTTAGAACGAAATCACCAAAAACATTGGCATAGTGGTGATATGATGGCTTTGTGTGAGCATATGGTAATTGTATGACAAATGGAAAATGTCATAAAGGCATAATTGATGTCAATAATCAAAAAAATGTATTTTAAATGCAATCTAAGTCTGTGCGTGGTTGAACCCACAGATTGATTGAAAATCAGATGGGAAAGCAAACGTGAATTCTTCGTCTACTTGTGATGCACCAGTCCTCAAACAGATCATCATTTAAATTCTCCAAAATCCCTCTTCAGAGTCGCAGAAGCATATGGTCGGTGGTGATGATTTCAGTGCCGACAGCCTCTTGTGTAAAAAAAATAAAACCCATTTCATCTTTGCTGAGTTTAATACGAAAGTGTTACTCTGTGTGGGCTGCTTTGACTGCCATTACTTCACTGACACTCTGCCACTGGAGTTTGCAGATAGAAAGTACCCTGCAGGGGATAGCAAGCTTTAGGTCCGGTGTCTTCTGTGAGCATTCGTTTAGACCAGCTCTCCAAAGGGGGGTTGTTGTTTTGATCATTCCTACCCGAAAATGCCCATATGTGTGTGTGATTGAAATTACTTCTGTTTTTTTTTAGTTGGATCCTCCTGATGGCTTCTCTCAAGGGTAGAACAAGCTACCTAATGAAAATGTTTTACAGTTATTTGTTTTAGGGGAAGTTGCCTTAGGGGAATCTGTGCAGCAGACAGTGTGAGACCTGCTTCAACATTTTGAAGTCTCTGGAGCTCGCTTAAACAGGATCTTCAGAATAGGAGCAGCTCTGATACACCATTTCCCCCCCACACGTATAATCTGTGTGTTAATGAAATGCCGACTCAGAATAGAGGTGCTTTCGTGATTTATGAAAGCCCAGCATGACCTGCATTGGCCTCCAGGAGTTAATGACTTCCATTGGGATGTGATGAGGGTATTGTGACATAGCATAATGGCGACCACTCCATCTCGACCTAAGAAACATCCCAATTATCTCTGTTGTCCTGCCGTGACTGAAATACAGCCATCTATACTCCGATTGTATAATGTCCTCAAGATCCAGTAGGCCAGAAAAGGTACATTTTGTAGATTTTTTTATAGTTGTTTTTCACAATTTTAAAGCGCCCCTATTATGTCATTTTAAAGGTTGCTAATATTGCTTTTATGAGTCTCTTAAAACAGATTTACATGTATGCAAGGTCAAAAAATAAAAATAGATGATTCATAAACGACTTGTGTGAAGTAGTTAGAAGAATTAGTCTGTCTAAACCCCGCCTCTCTGTGAGACCTCACTGCTGTGATTGGTCAGATGGCGCAGTACTGTATGATTGGTCTACCGCTACAGTGGTCCACAGAGCTTGTGCCAAAACTGTACTTTCTGACATTACTAGAGGTGCTTTCAGAAAGAATACAAAGAGGTTTGACGGTATCAAAATTTGAATACCGCCCAAGCCTAGGGTGTACTTCCCTTTCCACGTGATTAAAATACTTTTACGTAATACACTGAACCCAGTGTCTCGTCTTATCTCATGGGGTAAGTGTCTCATCACACCCCTAGTTACTAAGCATGTTTGATCCAATAGGTAGTTTAGCTATTATTACTAATTTAACTTAATTGGTTTTGAACAACCCTCTCATATCTTTAATTAGTTATTTGACTTCAAATTGTTTGTTTTAGAAACCAGTGGCTTCCTAGTCATTTATTTTTAGTTATTAATTGTCTGGAGCTGGTGTAATGTTTTAAATTGCCAGTACCTGACAGTGCAATGCTCATATCTGCAGCTAAAAGCGTAATCAGATTAGCATAAATACTAAACAATTTATTAAGCACGCAGGGGGTGGTGGATTTGTGGTAATTTCTTAATGGCAGGAGGTCCAATTTTGCTGAAAGTTTACTGTGAAGTTCTGCGGGGACTGATTCTGTGTAGGCCTGTCATTAACATTATAGCGTATCTCGGTAACCTCACCCCCTGGAAAACCTTGCTTATCTTCACATGTGCGTGATGGAATCTCCCGCTTCATCACACCATGCCTCATTGAGCGCTCTTGTTCCATGAGTGCTTCACTAACCAAAATACACACGGGCTCAAGGCTGCTGCGCGCTGTAGTTCAAGCAAATGTGATTAATTGTGTTATTGATTATGCACTGCAGTTGGTTGCACCTGGATCAGTGAAGAGTCCTGGCACAGTGTCATAATGCAGCACGCTGTTGCTTTCTGGACGTCCTCCATCCTGGTAATTATGGATGCAAACTCTGCTGTGTCAGAACTGCATGGAGCAGATGACAGTTTGAGGTCAGCAACATGTGGATAGACCATCTTCTTCTATTCTGCTTTGAAATGTTGGGTCTGTGTTCATGTGAGCCTATAACTGACAGCAAGGGCTACAGGGATGCTGTTTTAAAGCATACACTGCACAAAATGATATTTTTGTATCTAAACAGCTTTAAAAAGTGGATCAATTTGCAGAATCAAATTGTACAATCTTAAGATTTTCAGAGGATATGTTTTCAGCTAAGTTTCTTTTTCTTACCCCAAAGACAATTTTTTTTCTTTGTGATTTAAAAATAAAAACTACTTACTAATGGCAATGAAAGCTTAATTTAGTAAAATATAATTCTTGTCAGTTTTGCTTCAAGCGAGTTGACATCTAGGATGTTTAGAGAGCATTTTCTTTGAAAACAAGGCTTTTTTTCCATCTTAGTCGAATGTCCTTGTGCTAGGATTGTTCTTCTTTGTTTCTTGCCATCGTCAAGATCACACTGTCAAAAGTTGAATCAATTTTACATGAACAAGAATATTTTAAATAGCACTCCAGCTCATCATATCATCTTAAGAGTGCTTTCCCTGCACATTCCTTATGGCGAGAACCATTTTTACTGTGCTCCATAAATCAGCAGCATAATTAAAGGTCTTACAAGGATGCAAACCGTGCCATTAATTTAGCTCAGATTTGTGTGGTGGTGTCAAGTTCTGTTTATTGCAGAATGGCAGCATTATAGTTATAATACAGTACAGGCATGCTCTCACAGTTAGTGATATTTGCTCAATGTGTGTTTTGTTAGCTCCAGGGTCACATAAGAATCTCTCCTCGAAGCAGATAAATAAACATTCAAAGCTTTTTCCAGATTGGTTTAATCCATATAGTATAACTTTTTATGTAATTTGTTCCATGATATTTTATGGAAACAATTTTCTGTTCTGTCAGAACATCCCCCACTTTGGAAAGTATAACGGTACCACTGACCGTGCTGCGCTTTTCATCTCTAATCAGTGGTGGTTTGTCATCATGCCCATGTGAAATGAGCCAGACTGCCACTTTGTCTTTCCCACCCTCTCATTCAACAGGGTTGGAAGGACATAGTATCTTCGCTTTTCTTTTATATCACCCATTAAAGACCAAGTGATTATGATCGACTTCTAGACGGCAGGCTTTTCCAAAGAAAACTGCAGATTCCACAAATAAACTGGCAGATATCTTTACATGTTGTTGTAGGGATCTCATTCTGATTCCCTGCTGTGCATGCTGGATAATAATTTTCCCTTTCATGTCACTGTGATTAGTTTCGACATCTTGCCTAATTGAAATGATGCTGCCATTAACACCTCTGTGAAGGATGGGGTGTTCTAATTCACCGCCTTACATTGAGGACATGTCATTTTGCTGTCACGCTGCCTGTCTGATATTCCACTCAGCTCCCCTGTCGTAATTCTCAAAGGCAGCTGCAAAGCAGGATATACCAGTTTATTTCACAGCCTATCAGACTGACCCTGCCTCTTTTTTCTCCCTCTCCTCTCCCCCCAGGGGCCTGAGACCTGGACGGCACCCGGAAGAAGACGATATCGTGCCAGAGCTTGCCAGAAGCATCCACCCCCGAGAGCGACCTGACTGGGAGGAAACCATCAGCGCAATGGTGAGGAGCCAACTGCTCACAGTCTAGCACAAATTCAGAGACTCCCTCCCCCACCCTATGTTTACAAAGCCAGTAGTAAAGAGATCAAATAGCACACCATCAAGCTGTGAAAATTAAAGATCGACTGCATGCTGTCTGATCACAAATATCTGAATCTGAACACTATCACAAATGTCATTTCTGAAGGATAATTCTCTGTTTTGTGTGTGTGCTCGATTCTTTTATGTAAGACCCATATTGCTTCTGTAGACTGTCAGACATTATTACCTGTCTGTGGGAACATGTTCTTGTCAGAGGGATAATGTAGATCTGGTCATTATCCTGCGAAGGATACGATTCATTCAGTGACTAGTAACAATGACTTTGAGGGACTTAAGATTTATATTTATGGTTAACTTTAAACCTATAATGGAGGACGAGAACTCAGGTTTCTCCAGTTAAAGCATTAAATCAAAATTGTTATGCTGAAAAAAGAAACCAAATATACATTACTTTTTAAAAGCTTGGTATTGGATTAAAGAAAATAAAAGTTTTAGAAACCCCACAAAGGCTGCATTTATTTGATGGGAAAATAACATTGTGAAATATTACTGCAATTTTGGGCTTTCAAATCTATTAATTTGTTTGCATTCAAATATATTTGCATAATATATATTTGTCTACTGTATATACAAGTACACACACACGTTATGTATTTTGTTTACACTATTTACACACTTTCACAATATTAAATTTTTTCTGGATTTTTAATCTAATAGATGCAGCCTTGATGAGCAGAAAAAATGTCTTTAAAAAACATTAAATATCTTACTGTTCTAAAACTTTTGAACTGTATTGTATATATATAGAAATCATACATGAATATTATATATAAATATATGTAATATAAAATGTTTAGTTATTTTTCAAAAGTTACACGCTCCCACACACACACACACACACACATATGTATATATATATGTGTATATATATATAAAATATTATTTTGAATATGATTCATTGTGATTAATAAGGGTTACAGCCATAATACTAGCCATAATTTAAATTACTTTTTTAACTTTTTAAAATGCAGTTCATTCCTGTGATGTCAAAGCTGAATTTGTCAGCAGTCATTAATCCAGTGTTGTCATGCGATCCTTTAGAAATAATTCTAATATGACTGATTTGATGCTCAAGAAACATTTCACTTTTCACTTTGAAGAAAACTTCAATTATGAAACAGCTCATGTGATACATTAATAAAATCGATTAAATATACATTTCTTTAAAAAAATATGAATCCCCAATCTTTTAAGCATTGTAAACCAGTAAGATTATAGCACTGTCTGAATTTCATTCCCAGATAATTTTTTGCTAGGTATTATTATACCACTTAAGAGTTCAGCCATTGCATTTCCAATTAAATATGTAAGATGTAATGCACTCCGTTATTCATTACTGCAAAATACACCCCAACATGAAGCAGCTGACACATAATTTGACTTAAAATTATTTTGCAATAAAGAGCGCTGACATATTTGATTGCAAAAGTCCTCTGATTGACCGATCAGAATGAAGTGTTCCATAGAGCCATGACCGTATAAAGCTGCTCTGAAGATCTACAGCATCTGTAACATCTTCCCCAGCCTTTGTTCAATACTGAATTAGTTTCAATTCATGATTATTTCACCCGCACTGACACACTTGCATTCAGTGGTGCCGATTAAAAAAAAAAAAAAAAATTGTCTCCATGGCAACCTGACTGATTTTGTTTTGAGCACAAACAGATTAGCGAGGACATATCAAGGGAATCGCCATGTATCGGCTCACTCATATGATAAATTAATTTAATGCTCTTTGGCTCGGTTTTATACTATTGTGTACCGGGGTATTAATTGAACTCGTTAATTGTACAGTCAAGGTCATCGAGCTCTAGTGCCTGTTGTCTTATCACTGTTGTGACCTAGATTCACTGTCACTTAGTGAAGTGAGAATGTGATGATCAACAAGACTGTCTGTTGCGAATTAAATAACGGAACCAGATTTGGATCGGACCCAGTTGAGTTTTCACACCGTGTTTTACACCAGCAAAAACTGGTCTGTTCGGCCGCACGCTCATTTGAAGGCTTCATGTTCAAGAGACTTTTAATAAGCCTATGTCTGGCAGCTAAGAACCACACTTTCAAAGAATTATTCATATTTTATAGACTTTTTAAATCACTGCCATGTTTTGTTTGGCCTTGCCAGATGACTGCGCATCTCTCGTTTGGCTAGGAATTGAAGAGACTGGCAACAGAGTTTCATAAAGCATACCAGCTGTCAAGTGATTTAGAGGTAGGGCACAGGCTTAGCCTTTGTGAAACCACAGTTCAGGGTCTCTTAGCTTTTTGCCGTATTCGTTTAACCTGTCTTTGACCCAGTTGTAGCTATCTGTCATGGTGCCAACAGGTAGTCACTGATGTTAAATGATTTTCTTGTTAACACTCTTCTGTTAACCCATAATAAATGGTATGGGAAAGAGATTTCTCTTTAGCTATTATTTGGACAGAAAGATCTATGATTTTAATATAATGCATAAGTGTTATTTATGGTATTGTAAAAGGCTATTCACAAAAATAAATAGTGGTTGAACAGTATTTTTACAAAAAAATCGTTAATTCACAAAATATTTGAAACAGGACAATTATGTATTATCTGTGAATTAGAGATGTCAATTTCTGATCATTTCCACAACCGATCTTCATTTGAATTAACGATAAATTAATTGATTAATTATTAACCTTATATTGCAGGGGTATATAGTCAATGGCATGACAGCATTTGCAAATAGCTCTCCAAATGCCAGCTTCCTCGCCCAAATAAAAGGGGTTTTTGGTCTAAATAAAAGGCTTGTGATTATGATCATTTGATAAAATCTATTCGGTCAGTGATCGCTTCTAAAACCACCGTCACTGATACAGCAAAACATAGGCCTGCTGTTACCCATCTGAAATGTTTTACTGTGAGTTTATACGCAAGTGAGGTACAAAGCTTTTTTTTTTAAGACAAATAATTGGTTAGCAGGCAAAGGATACATCGGGCCCATGCTTTTGGATTCAAGCCGAGTGCATGCATTTGAATCAATCCGTTTGGATTGTTAAGAATTTAATAATATTTGATCGCAGGTTTATTTTATTGTTGTTCGTTTTTAATAATTGTTTCCACATAATGTGGTGAACGTAGGGGAATTAAAGATGAATGCTTCCTTACTATCACTTAAATTGTCCCGCATTTAAGTGAAATCCTGCATTTTCTCTGGAAAAGATAATAAATCTTGGTCTGTAGCCACAAATTAATACGTTGTCGGAATGAATTAACAAGTTTTAGTATTGAATACATCTGTGCTGTTTGCGTCGGCAGCCCTGTCAAAGTGAAGTGCCTACAAGCTTGTATCCTTTCTTTATTTGTTGTGTTTTAGTTTCACACTCAGAGTTTTTTTTTAATTATTGATAAAATTATATAGACCTGTGTATAAATGTAAATGTGTATATATTTATAGATCATAGTTTATAAAAGCAGCATCTTTTTCTTTTTCCTTTTTTTTTAGAGTCAGAATTATGAGAAATAAATGTGCAATTGATAGGTACAAACTAATTGTGAGCAGGTCTGTGCATGTATCCTCTACAATAATATCAGTGTTTATAAACATCTTTATAAAATAAATGTTTTGGTTTATATAATATATATGCCAGCTTCCTCGCCTATATATATGTACAGTGTGTATATTGATTATGTGTGTGTATGTAATATATAGAAAGACACATACTTTTATATAATAATCTGCTATCTGAAGAAAATGTGGACACTCTCGTCTTTTTGAACTTGATTGAAACGCATGTCCATTTAAAAACAAATTTGTTACTACAATAACTACTAAAATATTACATTTCATTTTTATAAGGAGCATTTGGTTTTGGTTATAAAGGAGGTTTTGTTTTATTTGCTGCTATGAAGATATGTGAAGTATACAGTATCTCCGTTGTTGTTCAAAGTAAAAGAAAAACAATTAAAGAGATTCTACTTTTATTTATATTTTTTGCTGTATCGAAAAAATACCGAACCGTGACACCACTGTGATTTTTGTGAATCGTTACACCACTAAAATATATATATATATATATATATATATATATTTATATATATATATACAGTATCTCACAA
>JAUCNO010000425.1:8556543-8570701 GCA_032353835.1 Enteromius viviparus
CAGCATGCGACACACGTGCTGACGTAATGACGTAGGATCATGTGCTGACGTAATGATGTAGGATCTGCTGCGACACTACTACCTATATGTAACTAGCTGGGGAAAGAAAACCTGGATCGGCCCGTGGATCGGTTAATTTTTCCGATCCCCGATCCAGCTATTTTTTCAATATCGGAGCCGATATCCAATCCTAATATCGGATCGGTGCACCCCTAGTACCTTTATACACAATGTACTTTCACACACTTCGCAGTATGTTTTCATTCACTTAGAGCTGTGTAAAACACTGCATGAAAGGTCCAAATCTATCTATAATAGCTGCACTTTAAAAATGTTTGCAAAAATGTCAAGTAAGCCGGTTAATCTTATCTACCACCCCTAGTTAAACCTCACTAATTGACTAATACTGTCCCATCCATGCATTCCTCCTAGTTTTAGGAATGTGTATTTTCCACACTCATTATGGAACGGGATGCTTGACTATGTTAAATCTTCCACTGGAATGTGTCCACCCTTAAGAATGCTCTTTCACAGCTAATCCAGACACATTAGTGAGGAACCAAATAATCATGTGACTTGGCATTTCTTTATTCAGTGGGATCACAATTCGGGTCCTTTAAAGGTCAAGGTTGTGTAACTGATTTTCCTCTGGAGAATGATCCGTTTGTTGACTTACATCATATGTGTTTCTAATCTTGCTGGAACACACTTTATTTTAGCAAATGGCACGTCATGTGTCATAGATTTAAGCTAAGGCATTTTTAAACTCATCCTCACACTTCAGCTGAAGTCTCTAAGCTCTCATATTTGTTTTGGTCTGCGTGACTTCTTCCACCTTCGTGAAATCATCCAAACGCAACTGATACCAGCCAGCCTTCTTCCCAAACATGTACACACTGAGGCAGCCATGTGTTTCTGAGCGAGCAGGACTCCAGGGAAGGATTTCTCATTTCTGCAGGTCGAATAGCAGGACTTTTGGATCTCTGTGTGGTTGGCTGCGGTGTTTCACAACACTCCTCCAGGAAAATCTTTTTAATCACCCTCAGATGTTCTGTAATGGCACACATGATGTCATTTGGAGTGACCCATTGCTTTTTCTCTGTCCTCTGTACTGATTTACAGCAACAAAAAGTGTACCTATTGTCTTTCTGCACACTTTTTTTGTGCTTCTCTCACAGTCATTGCTTTAGGCCATGTCTTATCTTCAGTACCCATGAGATCCCATGGGGTAGAGAGATGGGCAAGCCCCAAATGTCCCATCTGTCTTACTCTAGAGTCAGTGTTAGACCTTGAACTAGAAGTCACTTCAAATTGTCTAATTAATAAATGCATTTGCATAAATAGTTTGATTTCAGTTCGACTAAAGCTCTTTTTAAAATGTGGTAAATGCTTAGTTTTTTTTGCAGGTTGGCTTCATCCTAAATTTGTAATCGTAAAAAAATTGGCACGCACAAGCTTGATTATGAGTGAACATTTAGGCACATAGTCATTTGTCTGAAGGAAAGGAAATGCTGTATAACAACTCTAGTTTGGGATCATGACCAAAAGAAACAAAACAGACATGTTTGTTAGGGGTCTGGATGTTAAGTGCACTACAATCAGTCAACTGACAAATATTCAGCAGATAGGCTAAATAGCTTAAACTTTTCATTACGCAAAATGACCATCATTCTCACAGTCAAGGATTTAAATTGTGCATAATAACAGGAACATTGCACACAGCAGACTGAGAGTAATTGCTCAATGCAAAAGCTACGTTTTGATGGCTGTAGTGGCAGGACTTAAAATGGGACCTCTTTAGAAATACAAATTCTAGCATACTGAAATCTCCAAGAAGTTGCATTTGAACTTGCAAGTTTATTCTCCTTTATACATTTCTTTCTTTCTTTCTTTCTTTTTATCATCACATGCAATAAGAGTTAGGTGATTCCAATGCTTTGGACCTCACTAGTGCAAAAATGAATCATTCTACTTTTTTTTATTATTATTATTATTATAAATTTTTTTTTTAGAAGACATGCAAGTTTAGAATGACACAAGTGTGAGAAGTAACAGAATTTTCTTTTATGTACTGTGCCTTTAAAAAAGCTACAGTAAACTGATCAACCGCTGAATAGACTGAATAGTCAGTTGTTGAACTAGTTGACCATCCTGACCTGTCCTTATTGTCTTCATCAATGAACATGATAATTAGGTCATTAAAAATGGCTCTGAACAGAAAACACCCCCTGCCAAAGTACAAGACATATGTGGAGGCTCTTTGTTTCCGCTCTTTGTCTTTTGTGCCACTACAATAGTGTGATTATAAGACAATGCAGCCCTGCTGCCTCGAGCAGCCTTTGTCGTTCATGAAGGATTTTCCAGACCTTCTCACCGCAGCACTAATGTTTTTCTCTGTCACTTTTGTTCCTATTGCTCTGGACTCGCTGGTCCCAGAGGATCTGGATGGAGAGTGAAGGGCACACGCTGGAGAAGCGGTCTATGTTCTTACAAGGGCAACCCCCTCTTCATAGCTCTCCCCACTGTTTCTTTTGGCTCACCGACCCTGTGCTTTGTCCCAGGGACTGTACCATTGAAAGCTAGTGAAGGGGGGAGGCGCTGGGGGTTGGGAACAGGGGGAGAAGGACAGAGTCTGGAGAAACGAGAACGTGTAGTGAAAGGACACCACAACAGATGCAAAGGGAGAACTGCTTTTTTCATCATCCTTTTTTTTTTCTTCTATGCGTTTTCCAAACCACTCTTGGCCACCAAACTAAGCATGCAGTGAGTGTACTAGGATGTTGAGGAATTGCAAATAACATGGAGTGAGAAGGACCGAAACATCTCATCAAATATTTGAAAAAAACAAACTACATTGAAGTACTGGACTACTGCAGTTTTGCATAAAGCCATCCAGGCAGTGCTTCACTCAGTGTGAGTTTAAAGGAGCGCACCAAAGAAAAAAACTCAGCCCTCGTGCTTCACAACAACTCAGCCAGGACTGCGCACCGGAGGGGGTGGGAAAACTCAACTGACATCTGTGTTCTGCCGAGTGGATTTGTGCCGGACAAAAACAACGGGTGTTTCTCTCACACATGCTTGACTGATGGACGTCAAAGGCGGGAATCCTTGAATGTTTGGGATTACAGCTTCTGAATTGAGCTTCCAGTGTACAGCCGGGGGAACAAAAGATGCTGCCTTAATCAGTTGAGACGGGATGTTGTACCTCTGTAAGTCGCCTTCGTCCCTCTTGCTGACTGCTTGTTTTATTTTCCCAGACTTTTCTTTTGCTCTTGGTCATACCTTCACTTTAATCTCTCTTTGTTTACACTTAAAGGCTGCAGACATGCTGTTAGGAGACACATAATGTCTTCAAGTCTCACTAGGGCCGTTGACTTCATGCTTTGTACTTCAGATCAGTGCTGCGTAACCATGCCCTATGGAGATTTACACCTCTAAATGGATTTCTGTAACAGCTCTTGCGAGGAGCTCCGTGCCTCCTGAGCACCCAGAGTGCTTTAATATCTTTCATGCCTGTCAGTGCTTGTAAATGATTAGCTGAAGAATCCCCATAAAGCCTAGATGCTTTCCATAAGGGCTCCACCAAACAATAGAGTCGAACGCTCTGTCCCGCCAAGGTTCGCTGGCCGCTTCTGCGAGTGAATTTGTGTGCGCGTCCCATGGGATTTCGTATTTAAAACCCTTGGTGGTCACTGCTAAAGTATGTTTCCTTAACCGTTTAGGTCTGGAAGTCCATCTGAGTTGATTTTCCTGACACTGGTGGCGAGGATACCTCTCTCTCTCAGCACTGGCAAGCTGTTGAAGAGTTGGTTTTAACTGGGTCAATACTTCTCATGTTACCCAGGGTTTTCCGAGGAGCTGCACTGGCTCACCGGACCTTACTGAAACCTACGTCTTCCAAACTTCGCACGCACCTGGTTGTGCTTCTCTCTAATCTTTTCCCACTCTTCTCAAATAGACCTCGCTGATGAGAGGTCTGTTTCTTCGCTCGCGTCAGAGAGGCAGCGTTAGATTTCACTTTTCACTTGTAAGGATGTGGAATGAACAGAAGTCTTAGACCGTGGCTCAGCAGGGCCTTCATGTGGTATTGTTAAGACCTCTAAAGTTTCACTTGCATACTCAATGAGACGGATATTTAATACTTCACAGCTCTGTAACCCTTCCTTATTTAAGGGCATAATCCTCTAGCTCTTAAGAGTGCAGTGGCACTGAGCTTTCACTCATCGTGACAGGAATTCAACCTGCTTTCTGAATTCAAGTGTAATTAACACAGCCACACAGTTTTGTGGGTAAGATTTTACGCTTGACTTTATCTTTTTTTTCTTATTTAAAAAGAACATTTAGTACTATTTACATGAATTGGGTCATTCAGTTACAAAATGGAGACTGTCTATTCTTTAACAAACCTTTCTGGCAATATCGCCTGTAGTGTTGCATTCAACCAATAAAAACTAAGTGAGTGCATGACGCTAACAATGCAGGCAGAGTGTAAGTGTAAAATGAGTGCAAAACATTGTGTAATCTAATCAGAATCGCATGTGACCACATTTGTAGTGTGAATGCTAATGCATCCCAGGCAACAGCACAGAACCTGAACATGCAATCATTTCACCAAACCAAGGGTTTAAAATCTCAAAGGACTGACAGTGCCTTTTCTGACAACTTGTGATTAGATCACCTGAAATATGGATGTTAATAGCAGTTGTACTGTAAACAAGCACAAAGTGGTTGGAGAGAGTCTCATTCGCATTTATTGCTGCCTGTGTAAACCTCATTCACGCAAGCTTTTAACTAGATGGATGGAGATGGAGAAACACTTTATTGATTTTGAGGGAAATTTTGTGTAAATAATTAAATTATTTATCAGTGGATACACCTGGATGCAACCTTTTATACGCTCTATCAAGATTTACAGCCCGATGCTTCTCCTCAAGTTTTAGTAGCTGCAGTCGTTGAAATTAAGCTGATATATTTGCTGTTCCATTTCTCTAAATACAGTTTACAATGTTAGACAAGCATAGAGGCTTTCTGCTTGATGATGTTTGTTTTATGTGGGAGCGTGACTAGCTGCACTTGAGAGATGTAGTCACCCTTTGTTTTTGACGGGTTTTTTTTTCCCTCTAATGTTTGTGTGTTTCTCACTGAGGTCATCACCCATCTCACAGTATGAACAAACTCAAATGAGTCACAGCAGAATATTGTCACTAACAGTGGAGGCATTCACACACACCGATTCAGTGTGTGAACAGCCTCAGATGATGTAATGGGTAATATCTTGGTTATTATACACTGGGTTTGGTTTGTTTTATATAAATTGGTCATAGTACACTTTTGTTGATGATGATTGATAAGTTTTTATCAATGATGTATATATCAGCTAATAAAAAGCCTTAGAAAGGTTTATACTTTAGATTGATGTACTTTATTCATGCCACTGAAAGTTGGAACGGGCATAACAAATGAAATCAGAATATCAGTGACTGTTTTTCATGCATGGCTCAGTCTGTGCTTTGTCTGTCATGGGGTTCACCGTTCACCGTTCACCGTTTCGGTGCTTCTGTATTTATTATTTATAATATGCAGGTTATATGCTCAGCTGGTGACACATCATTTAACACCTCTTCTAACCCGAGGAATCGTCTCTGCACCTGACTACAGAGAGACACGTCAGTGCTAGTCATTTATTCACTGATCGCACCCAAAGCTGCTTCTTATAGCAACAGGATTTGATAGATGTCTTATGTGTTTTCAGCATCAGCAGCCTGCAGCTGTCACTAAAAGGAGAAAGTGCACTGTTCTTTATGTTCATCACTTCTTTCATCTTCTCTTTCTACCCAGTTAACCCTAGCAGATGAACAGACTGAAGTGACACGGAATGGCCTGGAGTCAAAAGAGCCTGTGTATTTGGTTCAGATCTACTGTCAGGTAAGACAATATATCTTGTATAATATTTTTTAGTCTGTGCACAAACACGACTTTGTGTGTCATTGCAGCTTTTTAGAGTTTCGCCAATAGGAAAATTTAAAAGTTTACTGTAAAAACTGTAAAAACTTCTGAAAACAAGTTTAGTAGAATCTAATAACAGTCTGAAAATGCAAGAGTGTGGTTCTCACAGTAAAGGGAGAGATGAAATCATCTACTTGAGACGCCCTAGAAAAGCTGTAAATTAAGCCCAACTATGAGCTGTTACTTATAAATTTGTGATGTAGACCTCCTACGTTTTGGCTTTTGGTAGGTGGTTGCAACAAACTTTGTCATCCTTGTTTTACAAAAGCAAGAAAAATCTGCATTAATCCACTCAGAAATTAAACTGGAGTGTTTTTATTAAATGAACTGTCCCTTTAAATTTAGTGCAGAATTTAAGGAGCTGCTTGTGCACTTGATTTGAATGCTGGCAGCTTTGGTTGAAAAGTCAGTGGAAAAAATATCTAAAGTCTTGGTTTGTGTGTGGAAACCTCATTCCATCCTGGTGTGTAAGAAGATGTCCAAATCCACAGCATTGCTCCTGTGTGTTTATAAAGGAGAAAAAAAACCTTTAACGACTGAGGGTGCAGATCTGGCCCAGAGTCGTCTGAATGGACAGGGATCAGACGCACTGGAAAAGCACTTTAGTTCCAGTTTGCAGTTTTTCCTAACAACAAATGCACTACTCCATCCCCTATGAAATGCACTGGCAGCAGGAAGGCCGAACTGTTTGTTTTCCCTGTGTGTGTGCTAGTACACCAGCATTTTTTAGGTCTTTTTTTTCCCCTGGCCCTGATGAAAAGAGATGTTTTTAGGACAAATCAAAGAAATTGAGGTTTTCCATTTGCTGTGAATGTTGGCTCTGTGGTTTGGAGGCTGAAGAAATAAAGGGAAAAATGCAGATATTCCAGAAGAGAGCGACAGAAATGAAAAGGTTTTTAAAAGAGTGGTAGTGTCATAAATTGATTTAAAGTTCATTAGAGCACATAATAGGTCTATTTAATGTAAATTTAGAAAATTTAGGATCCAAAATTACTCTTCACACCCAATAGAAGGTGAATTTTTACTAGCTATAAAACTGTAATCAAAAATAATTTGCAACATAATGAGTATAATGCAAGTCTTTTTTTGAACATGCGTAAATTGCTGTATGTTGTTTAGTTAAGAGATCTGATTGGTCAACAGTGGGTCTGCAAAAGTGCACAATGTGTCCTAGTCAAGCTGCACAGTAGTGTCAGGATGATTGATGCTTTACACAGGGCAGCCACAAAAGCATTGGGGCAAAGGGAATCCACCATGAGAGGCAGGGATGAGAAAGTTAATACAATCGGTCTGTTCCCACACTCTTCTCCATAGGATCCCATCAGCATATTCTGATTCATATTCACTAACTTGTCTTGATATTGGTAATTCTCAGGTGCTTTATACAGTTGCTGGTGCATCCTGCTGTCAGACAGTAATGCAGTGTTATGTAGATTGAGGCCTTCTGAGACACACTCTATGTTCTCAAATGTTCTTTCAAATTTAAAATGATTTTATTTTTATATATATATAATATTATTTGTGGTGGCAAATTATTATTATTTCAACATTATTGAGTGTCACATGATTCTTCAGAAATCATTCTAATACGCTTGGTGCTCAAGAAACATTTTTTTCTTTTTTTGAATGGTTCTTTGATGAATAGAAACTTTAAAAGAACAGCATTTATTTGTGATAAATACTTTTGTCAATTTAATGCATCCTTGCTAAATAAAAGTATAATTCTTTCAGAAAGCAAACAATAAACTTTAATAAACTTTGTTATGTAACAGCTTCCTATTTATGCAACTCTTTATTTTCTAATTTGTTTCATATAAGCTGATAAAATCCAGAGCTCGCCTGCTTAAGTTTAGCCAGTGTTGTTTTCTGAACACTAAACATATCTTTCTTCTGATGTTTTTTCTTCGTAATTTTCTGGAAGCTTTATAATCTCTCACTGAAAGTGCAGTGAACTGGGCTTGTCTTTTATCAAACATCATGGTTCCATATATTATTTTTCTCAAACATTGCACTCTTTTTTTTTTTTTTCTCTAACTGTATTAGCATTTTCCACAGGAAATGCAAATCTCGCTGTAACTGTAAAATAACAAAACAAAACAAAAAACTGTGTGTGGTCACTGGTCCTCTTCCTCTGTGCTTTGAATACTGCTTTGTTCTGCTAATAAACACACACAGCTGTAATGTGGCTACTCAGAAGTGGCTGTTTTGTGTGTGGTCATCATGTTGCTGCACTGGTCAGATGAGGTTTATCCAAGAACCAGGCTTTCATATTTACCCTGCAGACCAAAAGTCAACACACTCTAACACTTGCTTGTTTACGCTTATAAGTTACGACTCTCTTTAACCGCCCCACAGGGACGGAGCTGGATCGTGAGGCGGAGCTATGAAGATTTCCGAGTCCTGGATAAGCATCTCCATCTCTGCATCTATGACCGCCGTTTTTCCCAGCTCCCCGAGCTGCCCCGTTTCGACAGCCTGAGGGAGAGAGCAGAGGTAAGACTCCTAAACGCTTCCCCTTTAAGCGCTCCCCTGTGACCAATGAAACATTTTAGTCTCTTGCCAGTAAACATAGAATGGTCAGACCCTCTATACACAGTGCTTATCCTGCAAGATGCCCCTCTCAGAGCAGCTTTAGACATCTGTGATGAGTAAGTGCTTAGTGATGCTGGTTAACAGCACCTAATGGCGTCCCTTGAGAGACCGTCAGATGGATATCCCTGTAGTGTTCGAAAACCTCTTCTCCCTGCTGTGTGGGGCGTACCTACCATTTGTTTTACAGAGTAGCATACTTGAACTGTGGCATATTTTCACAGCCAAATTGATCTGCTTTGAGGTTTGAGTGGCTGATAATGTGGCCTGTTGTTTTGTGCAGTAATGGAAGCCTCTCCGAGCTGCTAAGTGGAAGCTCCCACGATGCTTTTGTGTGCAATCAGGCGCTTTGAGCTTCCCAATATTAGAGAACAGCTCCAAGGTCATATTTCACAGTGCAATTGTATTCGTAGAAAGATCTTGGTAAAGATGCATCTCAATCTTGAAAGAGAATCTCGGTGTTACAAGCTCTGAGATGGTTTTAAAAGGTTAACTTGCTCTGATTTATAGGAACAAACACCTCAAAGGACACACTAATTATGAGGCTTGCCTATGCATTAAATGTGTGATGTCTTACACAAATGAGCCTCATTAGCACACAAACAAAACATAGCAAATAACTGAAGCAAGCGACCGTATCATTAAAGAACGCTGTTCAATTTCTGTTTACCTACATTCTTTGTTGTTTTCTAGTGTAGTCAACACAAGCAGAGTTTCCTTGGATTTTAGGGGTGCGTGAAGCTGCATCGAGCATAAGAGTACTCACAGCTGTCTGTTTGGTCGTCTTTGACCTAATTATGCTTCCTTTGCAGCCCCTGTTGGCCTTAGTTTTACATTTTGGTGAGTCTGCCAACATACGTCTGGGAAAGGAATTGACAGGAGGGTGGATCTTGGGATAGGTTCAGCTGGAACTGATTCCATCAGTGCTCTGTGGATCATGAATAAACTCTTATGGGCTTTCGTTGGCACATTTTAATGTCCAGCTCTCATTTCTCTCGTTGACTGGCTGTCCACCAAAACACTTGTCTTTCATTTATTACTTTATACTAATACATACACTATGGAATCAGACCCTTTAATTAAAAGCTGGTGACTAGAAAGCTTAGTTAAAAAAAACAGCTGTTATTTGAAGTAAAATTTAAATGTCACTTTTGATTGAGTTGAATGCATTCTTTGTGAGTAAAAACAACTTGCGTCCCCCAAAAAATCTTACTGAGCTCAGGTTTTTGAATGATAGTCTACGTTTAGCCAAGTTGTGTACATTGTTTATATTTGGCCAGTTTCCCTCTGATATTTGTTGAATGTTGTTTTAGCTCATTTTAACTTTTCTGAAAGAGAGACCTACAAACCTTGATTAAGTAGTAAGTTCGTTAGTTTTGACCTTCCTTGTTTACAGTACTGTAGATTAATACACAAGGAGATGCATTATGACATTTAAAACAAATGCCTCAGACCAAACTCGGATGTGAAGAGTCACAAGCAGAGAGAAAACCTAATTAAGATTTACGAAATGCTCTAATTTTCTCTGCTTAAAAAATCCTGTGTAAAGCACACACACACAAATACACTTTCTTCAGAGCTTCTGTGGGCTTGCTGCTGTACCACAGTGAAATTATAATTTTTTATTTTTTTATTTTATGAAGTCACGTTTTAACTTTAAGCTCTTTGTTGTGCTCTCCTGTCTCTATTTTCCACTATGATTTCTTTATTTTTTTGTTATAACTTCTGTGTTTGCAGACTGAGCTGTATGTAATTGGGTTTAAATAGAAGTTAAGTTTTAGAAGCAGATGTGTGGTGGAGCTCTTTTATTAGACTGATCTTTTGAGCTGTATAAATATAAGGCAGCTCCACCTCACCTCCTTCTCCTATTTTAGTTTTTATGCAAGCCATGTGGAAGTATAATCCAAATCATTTTATATCTCAGCGTGCCACTGGAGCCCTTTTAAAGTAGCCACAGTTTCCAAACATACACTCCAAAAACTGTTCAGCAGCAAATAAATGTTTACCAAGACTGCATTGTACTGCATTGTTTCTGAGAGTGAGTAAAAATGCGAATACAGCTGAGTTGCGTACTCAAAATATGTGTAGTGCACGTTCTACACTGAAAGCTTCACTATTTACACCTACCCTATCATTTTCTATTGAAAAAGTATGCAAACTCAAACCATTCGTTCTTAAGTTTATGTGAGCTTTTAACCTTGCTGTAAAAGTGCCCTGTATTTATAGAATTACCCCCTTGGATGTTGTCACAGTAGCTTTACCCTCCTTCTCTCGCTCTCTTTCTCCCAACAGGCAGTTTCCCAGATGCTGATGGCTTACCTCTCCCGTCTCTCAGCGATTGCTGATAATAAGATCAACTGTGGGCCGGCCCTCACATGGATGGAGGTACTGATTTAATACCTTTTTAGCAGAGAAAGCTGATTATTCACCTGAATGATCAGTGAGAATAAGGAACGTTCACTGTACATATATTCAATGTTGCCATTAGCTAATGTGTCATATATTTATCTTTTTCTCTAGGTTGACAACAAAGGGAATCACTTGCTGGTACATGAGGAGTCATCCATTAATGTTCCAGCTATCGCAGCGGCCCACGTGATCAAGCGCTACATTGCACAGGCAGCGGATGAACTGTCATTTGAGGTGACTGGGATAAACATGAAGACAGATTAATGCAGTATTGAAGTTGTGTGATTGTCAAACTGATAATGGTTATTTTGTGAGGAGTCTTGATTAATTTCTCTCTCTCTCGCTTCTTCTCAGGTGGGGGATATTGTTTCTGTAATAGACATGCCACCCAAAGAGGACACCACCTGGTGGAGAGGAAAACATGGTTTCCAGGTTTGTTCTGCGTGATTTAGCCCTCTGTTTCAAGTGTACATGGCAGTTTAGAAATTGCAGGTATAGTCCCCCTGGAGCAACTCACGACTAAGTGCTTTCAAGTGATTACAGTAACTCCGCAGTCTTCAATAAGGCTTGAACCTGTAAACTATTGGGTTGACAGCCCAGCATATGGCTTCTGTGGAGGAACTAGAAGTGCTATTTAAAAAGAAAAAAAGGAAAAAAAGAACCAATTTAATAATTAATTTTTTTTTTTTTAAGTAAACAGACAAATGTCTAACTTTTTATATTGACAAATAGTATTATGAATTCTTGTTTAAAATCGAACTGTTTAATTTAAAATCATGCATAATCAAGTAATTCTTCAAAGCGACAATAGACATTTTACTTCTCAAATTATTTACATCTAAAAAATTGTGCTTTGCAATGGTTAATCATAATTATTTGCATCCAAAATAAAGGTTTTTGTGCACATAATGTGTGTACTGTGTATATTTATTGTGTAAATATAAATACACATGTATGTGCATTTTTAAAATCTCATGTTTATATATTAAATATATTTGTATATAAAAATATGACTAAATATATTCATGTAAATATTCAGTATATTTATTCTGTATATATAGCTGTATATATAAATATTTCTAAATATGTGTCTTTATATATTCATAATAACTATACACAGTACTCGCATCTATATTATGTTTTCAAAAACCTTTATTTTTGGATGTGATTAATCATTATCCAGCACTTTTAAAAATGTGTATAAAATGTAAATAGAAGTAAAGAATAATGCATTAAAACCAGTTTTTCAAATAAATAGTCAAACATTCAATAGATTAATGTTTAAAATGACAGTTAAATATTATACTTGAATTTAAATGTTGAAACTTTTCATATCAAATAGACATGATTTAAATTGTATAAAACTGTAGTTAATTGTAACCGTTATGTTTAAAAATGAAGTTACGTTTCTTATAAAAAACATTGCTCTTCTTAATCAATTTGATTAATACATTTCCAAATGCTTTCACTACCTAGTAAACTGTCAAAAACAAGATGCACTTTCTTATATTACCAAATATGACTAACAAAATGACTTAGTTGTCAGTGTAAAATATAGTCTGTTTAAAAGACTCCAATCCAGTTTAATAGATGAGTTTACCCCTGTGTGTTTGGGTACACAGACCCACTCGCCATTTCACATTTTGCTAAATTGCCAAACTATGCTCCATTATTAACCCACAAGCATATGCCCAACATTGTCATCTTTATTTGGCCCTGTTGGTTTTCAGTGCTTTGGCATGTTATGCCATTCCTGCATCTCCAGTAAGTCACAGCTAGGGCCTGTGTAGGGAGACTGGTTCATGGTGGCAGATGTGTGCTGGATCCATCGGGGGGCAGTCTGACACTGAGCTCTGGCAGCCTACAGCTGGGTCAGGTAGCCAGCATCTGTCTGCATGGAAAAAAGAGTGCACAGCAATGCCAGCTGTCTCCACGAGAATCAGCACACACTGATGTCAGTAGGGTCATCGGAGATGTAATCAAGCTCTAATGTAGAAGAGACTGAGCTTTGCTAAACAGTCTGTGATTGGTCACAAAGTCAAGGATATACTAATAGAAATGGTTAATGTTTTCTGCAAGATAAGCTCCTATGATACAGAAAACCTTGTCTTTTGGCATGAACGTGATTCATAAATCTACAGTTGGTTAGTAGGTGATTGAATGATAAAATCAAACTACTGTATTCATTTTGGTGCATGAGAGACTGATGAACATTGAATCTTCTTTCAGGTCTTTTTATCTGCAGATTTATAAGTTAGACAGCCTTGAAATACATAAGCCTTATGTTATGGTTTTCAAAGATTCTCTTTGATATGAAACTGAAATGTCGCAATGAAGTGTTTGTTGTTGTTTTTTTTACCTCCCACTTATTTTTATTTGTACCTTTTACTTATTTTCAATTACTTAAATTTTGTCCTGACTTTACTAGTTGTCATTGCATTAAATTATTAAAATATGCAAGATTAATGTAGAATGCATGACAGAAAATTGCAAGCATTTCCGATCATGAAAATGGATCAGTTATTGTTATTGTTTTTTTGTTTTTTTTTAACCAAGGACACATTAGTTACAAATGATAGTGAAGACATTTAGAATTGTACAAATGGTTTCTATTTCAAATTAGTGTTGTTCTTTTGAACTTTCTATTCATCAAAGAAGCATAAAATAACCTAGAAGGATTTTTATCAAAGTATTAAAAGTGGTAAAGTGGAAATTGAAATCTTAATTGAAATAACTTTATAATTTATACTGTATTGTATACTGTAATGATCAAATAAATACAATTGATAAAATTAAGAGACTTCTTTTAAAAAAGACCCCAATATTTTGAACGACATATTATCATTTTTTTCTCTGTTCTTTTAAATAAAACAGTATTAATATAGCTAATATTATCACATGACTGTGCAAAAAAAAATTCTGAATTTGCTATTTTCATTATTTTAGCATATTAGACACAGCTCATTCAATGTGTTTTCTTTATTTTAATGAGCATTTACATCGGTAGATTCTCACTGAAAACATCAAAACTATGAATGAACACATGTGGAGTTATGTACTTAACAAAAACAGTTGAAATAACTGAAAACATCTTTTATTTTCTAGTTTCTTCAAAATAGCCACCCTTTGCTCTGATTACTGCTTTGCACACTCT
>JAUCNO010000425.1:8587426-8609403 GCA_032353835.1 Enteromius viviparus
TTTGACCTCATGATTCTCATTTGCTCTGACATGCATTGTGAGCTGTAAGGTCTTATATAGACAGGTGTGTGGCTTTTATCAAGTCCAATCAGTATAATCAAACACACCTGGACTCAAATGAAGGTGTACTGTAGAACCATCTCAAGGATGATCAGAAGAAATGGACAGCACCTGAGTTAAATATATGAGTGTCACAGCAAATAATCTGAATACTTAGGACCATGTGTTATTTCAGTTTTTCCTTTTTAATAAATCTGCAAAAATGTCAACAATACTGTGTTATACTTAAATGATTTTAGCAAATGGCTGCAATATAACAGTGAAAAACGTAAGGGGGTCTGAATACTTTGCATACCCACCCATTGTATATACTACTGCTTTTTGTGAATTTGTGCTCTTTTTATGTTTTTGTGTGTGTCATGCACTGATGTTACCATAGCAGAAAATGAAGAAAAATGTTCACAATTTTTTTTTTTTTAAATGAAATGTGTGGGAGTTGTCATGTTTCTGCACTTCATATTAAAATAAAATGACAATTATACTTATTTATTTATTTAAAATCACGATTTACAGAAGACACCCACTAATATGTCATTAAGAGTAACAGTAGTTTTTATACCAAAAAGTCTTCAAATACATCTATCTAAAAATCACAGTTGCAGCTTTCTTAATACATTATTTTAAGTCTTTACCGCTATCCTTTAAACCACTAGATTTGACATATTTTTGGCATAATTATCTTTTTAAATAAAGTGTGGTATGATTGCCTTTGCATTTATATATTTTATTAAGCACAAGTCAGAATAAGTATGCCGCTATTTCCTCAGAATGAAGATGGAACATTTATTTAACTTATTTTGAGTTAAATAATTTTATCACAAAAGTTATTTGAAAAACATACTTCACTTTACAATTTATTATGCGATCTGCATGTACTGTATGTTAAATCTATATATTTAATCTGATGCAAGACAACATCCGTTATTAAAATAGCCTATATAATAACATATATAATGTAAACAAAGTAGACTAATGAAAAACATTCTCAAAATTTTTCAAACGACTGCTCACAATTATTATTTTAAATATTGCAGGAGGGGTAACTAGGTTCTGTAAGCAGCAGAATTGTAGTTTTAAAACTGGATATCATAACAAGTAAAAATCTTATTTTTTGTAATAACCAGCACCTATTTCCTTCTGAAGTGTAAAATTTCTCTTTTTGTGTTTGAACAGAGAAGGGTTTTGAAATGAGCGTGAGTAGCCAATGACAGAGTTGTCACTTTTGTGTGCAATATCGCTTTAAATCGCAGCGATTTGTACCGAGAGCTACTCCATCGCATCAGCTCAAGAAAATGTCAGAAAGTATTAAAATGTGATTTTTAATCCAGATATAGTGTAACTTCACAGGCTCAACTGTAATCTAGCAAAGCTACAGGACATGATGAAATCCTGCCATCGCCTTGAGCAACGAAGCGCTCTCTTCTCCCCCAGATCTGGTTCTGTCTCTCTCTGGAATGGAGATGATTCCACGTGACATCTGTGCTCCTCTCTGCTTGTACCTTGAGATCCATCCTATCTGAGCAGAGGGTGACTTTGAGCCTTGGCAGTGTGACAACCCTGGTGCTGAGCTCCTGCTCAGGCAATCAAAAACCAGGCATCATATAGAGGGAAGAAAAAAAGCCCAAAAAAAAAAAGCTACAACTCAAGGTCAGCATCTGCAGAGTGTGTCGCTGAGATTGCCACTGGGCGGCGAGGTCAGGGTGCGGGCATGAGACAGCTTGAGAAAGAAGCGGCGGGAAGCGCGCTATACCTTAGAGAGATGTTCTTTCTGTAGGCTGCCTCGGTCGAAGTTCAGCCGAATAAAAGCACAATGCAGAAGTGTGACAGAGCTGAGAATGCCAAGGATAATAAAGAGATGTGAAAGCGAGAGCCTTGACTGGATTTCATCAACTCGCTTTATAGCAAAAGTAAACTTTAAAAGCCTTTAAATGATCCTGGGGTGTTTTATTACAGTCTTGATAAATTTATAGAATAAGCTTACTAATGTATCTTTGAAAGCAAATTTAACAAAGCAAAGACTTGAAATATGAACAGTGCAATAGCGAAATTGTTAAAAATATTTTATAGGAACATTAGATGTACAGTAACATTCTTTGAACATTTGTGAGGGAAAAAAAACTTTATGGTAGATGGTGAATATGAAATATACTTTGAAATATTTTGGCCAAAGTGTAATGTAAGACAAACATACGACCTTTTCCTGATGAGTTTCTGTCAGTTTTTAAATAGATTCAGTTCCCGCTTAATTGTAGATCATCAATGACAGCAAAAAGATGAGTACAATTTTCATGTCACGTAACACAGGAAATAACAACACCAAAACCAAGCATTACTTTGAACATTAATATCTTTTGTTTTTTATTAAGACAAGAACTCTCCATTTTTTTTTGTAAAAATGTCTAATATGAACAAATACAAAATGTGTATGGGAATGTGGATATCATTTTTTCTTCATTAATACACAGTAACATTGCCCAAGTACAGCAGAAAGACAAAAAATAACCAACCTAAAAACAATGAATGATAAACGTTCAAAACTTTCCAAACTATCTGGAACCAGAACGAGAAACATGTCGACTTTGAATTCAAATTGGTTTGCCCAAACACACTCTCATGACAGTGAATAACTATTTTACGTTTTGCCAAATTGGCGGTGAATTTGTATCTGTTTACGCCCCTCTGATGATTAGATTTACAGGTGGACCTTCATACGTCATACTTTTTATTTTACTGTCTTCTAAAACTTGTAAAATAATTACGTTTTACCATGAGAGCAGTTGGTTTGTCCTTTCCTGTCCTCTCTGTGTGAAGTAGGTCTAAAAAAAAAAAGATAATACTTAACATAGTGTGTACATTACGCACACATTTTACAGTGCAAAAACAAAAAAATACACAAAACGTAGTTCTAATGTAAAATTAGCTTTTGATTTGAGATCCAGCTTGATCCAGCTTGTAGTTAATTTCCACTTTCTCAATCGGGGGCTGTAACTTTGCATTCTACCTGAGATGCAAACATACCGTGCGTTGTACATGAACCTGAGACAGGGCTTAAATGAAACTGTCAAGTTCAAATAAAAGAAATCAAATCAAGTTCCATCAGTAACACTGTTGCACTATCAAACAAGGGGCACTAGTAAAGCAACGAAAACAACAAACACGACAACAGAACCCAAAGCGAACCCAGTTCACATCTCAAAACGAGCAAGTTATATTTGGACACTTTCAATTGGACCTGCTGTACAAGAGACAGCCGACAAAATAGATCACCGGTGTGACCATGTCTTCCCATCGAAGTCCTCAGACCCCTGGTAGAGTGGATTAAACCACATTAATCACATTAAAACAGGTCTAACATAACAAGTTGAACAAAATGTACATCGGCCCAGTCTAAATACCACAAATTAGTATACTGATGTCATGTCTCTCACATATGCAAAAGAGAAGAAGGGATGTCTGAAATCCTGTTCAGAAGCTGCCAGACCAAAGCTAAATGATGCTCACTAGTTAAGCACAAGCCACACAACTGTATATCTCAACTGCAACGGTAACCATCAAGCTGCAAGACATTCCCTCGGATTTGTATTCTACGTAAAAACAAACGCGTCCAAAAGTGGTTCTCATGGTTAATGCACATACTCTAAAACGTCTCAGTGAATGCTCATGTTTTAGTTTTTTTTTTAAATAAGAAAATAAGCAAACGAGAGTGTGTTCTCCCCCCCCCCCTCAACCTCGCCGTTTTATTTACACACTGAGGTTGATTTCAGCAGGGCCTAAACTATGGCATCTAAGTTCACTTACACTACAGAGAGAGTCATGAGGAAATGAGAAGAAATACTTCTCTTTAGGAAAAGTACTTTAGACATCTTAGCCACCTTACATTATGTACCCTTAACGGGCGCTACGTTTGTAGCTAGGCTTCGGTGAAATGTCTAATGCGAGAGCATGATACTTGAGCACGACGGCAGAGTTTTTTTGGTTAGCGTCATGTGTTGACAATATAGGGGAACAAATGCGGCTAATTACATTGTAGACAGTTTTCCTAAAATATTTGGAATGTTATTAAAAGCTTTTTCCACTTTTTTTTTGTATTGGTAATAAAAGACTGTTTCACTCTTCATTCAAACTAACCTCATTTCAAGCCCAGCACTATTATGCATTAGCAGGAACCCGGAGGAGCAACTCACAGCAATTATAAACAATAAAACACACATTGTTTACACTTCAAGAGGAAATTATGTCGCCGTGGTGCTTTTTCGCACAGTGGAGTCTGGGATATTTGGGCAGTTTATATTCAAATACTAATATCACTAGGATAAGCTAGCTGCGATTGCCACTGTTTCCACTGAGGAAGAACAAACAGGCAATTAACTTGACAGGCAATCATATACCATTAAACACTTGTTGGACTGCTTAACATCAATGTCACATCCTCACTGACTCGCCTACAAACGAGATACACAAATGCAGATGCTTTTTGGCTGTTAAAATGCATTTTAAGGTAGTAAAGTTATAGCAATCAAATCATTTCCAAATCTGCCCTCTCTGTATATCTATAAACATGACGGTTGTGGTGCTTCCTCCCTTGAGCCTAAATAAACAGACTCTTAAGACGTCTCGCTTTGACACAATTTTAGGTAGTTATTTACGTGTGCTAGAGGGTCACCTTCACCAGCCCTGCATGGAAAACTACAGCGAAAAACGAAAAGCGTAAGCCACAGCGTTTAGACCTTTTTCAGTGACGGCGACTCTTTCGTCATTATGGCATGTGTGACAACGTGTCTGAATGGAAATGCTGAGAAAACCTAAGACATCATTATAACGAAACAATAAATAGCTGCAAGGGCTTTCGGCTGTGTCTAGTTGAGCAGAACAAGACGATAAGCCTCCGTAGGTGCAGCGTTCTTCTGCACCTATGCTCATTCTGAGTGGTTGCGATGCTTTAGATGTACTGGAACATACAGTATAACTGAAAAAGTCAAGTAAATGAAGTAAACCGAGGATAAAAGCATTCTGCAGACGCGGCCTGTCAGAATGAAAACAGGTGCAACTTTCACGATTAATTCTCCGCCGGTCTCATCAACTTGTTGGGGGACAGGAAGGAAGGAAGGAAGGAAGGAAGCTGCTTGCGCTTCATGATGTTGATGACTCGGGATTGGGTGAATAAAAATGCTGTTATGTGACTAGGCCTGCTCTTAGTACAGAGGATATGATGTTTTGAAAGAGATGCCCACAGTGTAGGGGAATGCATTAAGGTGTGCGTTTCATAGGAAAGCTGATAAACTTGATAATCGGAGATGGTGGTGTATGTGTTTTTCCAGGGAAGGGGGGTTTAAGGTGTGACGTGATGAATGGCGCTTAAAGCATGACTAAGAAAAGAAATTCAGAACAAGGCACAGAATTGTCTGCAAATGGTCGAGAAATGAACGAAAAATACCAGCAGTTGGGGAGGTGCTGTGTGGTGACGCTTCCTACACTCATATCTGGCAACGTCTGGTATCCCGCCCACCCCAAAAGCCCACCCCTGACCCTGATCCCGCTGTATAACACAAATACCTACATCTTCTCAGCTGCCCGTGTAGCATTCTACGTCATTCGATCCCCAGGAAAAAAAACGAAACCAACAAACTAAAATGATCTCAGTTTCCCCATGCCCCACCCCCTCCCACCAAAACCAAAAAGAAAATAGTAAGAACAACGGAGGCCTCGGGACTCAGATATAGTACTCCTTCTTCTCGTCCGAGTTGTTGTGGCCTCCTTCGGCGTTGATGATGGCCGTGTCGGCGTCCGCCGCGTCGTCTGCCCCCTTGGCTTCGTGTGTGAAGTAGGTGCCTGTGTGGGTTTCAAAGAAAAGCATGTTGATAAAAGCAATATCTCCAGCACCCCAGGGCCTCTGATTGATGCAATTGCGGGGTTTTAAAAGAGATTAAAGACCATCTGGAGCAACTTCTTTAATTTAGAGTGAGGGTCGATTCCAGGGACTTTACCTGCCCATAATTAAGGCATTCATTTCACCACGCTGCACTTGGTTGCGTTATACTGTCTTTCATGTGCGAGAACAACAGGTAATACGTCCCCAAACTAATACCCTGTGATGGGGACACTTTGATTACAGCACGGCAGATGAAATCTGACCCTCTCGATCGAGCGCTATTAGATAAAACAAACAAGAAAAGAGACGAAAACTGAGTCTGGCATGCTTGGAAGAATAAACCTGTTATTTGCGGCTAATAATTCAGGAAATTTCCATAAAATCCTCTCCAGGTTTGGGTTCACTTTGACTTTGCGCTTTAGAATTAACCTTGGAAAGTGTTACAAGGTGGTGGGAATAAGCGATCCACTTCAAACTTCATTTCCGAGTGGGATTATTCCCATCCTCTCAGTCTGTGGCGTGATAATGAAGGCAGTAGCCCTGATGAAAAGCAGAGATGCTGCTCCCACTTTATATTACAGAACACAACAGCGCCGTGCACTCAGAGGGATAGCGGCCTTAATGTGCTTGCAGCCACGGGCCAATTCAAAGCACCTGCAGAGCTTCGACGGCAGGATGGCTTCTTCGCCAATCCAGAATCGTATTCCAAAATAATTAGAAAGTCTATTGACCTTGGAAATGTGCCACAAGACAGTCTGGGGGCTGAATTACCTTTGTGTCTTGCAAAGTATCGTCCCAAAACGATGAGAAGACACAACATGGCGAAGACCACGACGGCCACCACTCCTCCGATAACCGCATGGTCCAATCTCTGTGCTTCTGGTCCTGCTTGTGAATCTGAGGAAAATCAAGGGGAGACGTATTAATTGCAACAGAACAAACGGTAAATCTAAGGCTGCATATCAAGCCTGTTTATACTGTGTAGTCCATTATAAGGCAGCTTTAAAACGTAATTTTTGATTAGTAATATGCATTGACAATCTTCATTTGAACAACTTTAAAGGTGATTTTCTCAGCATTTAGATTTTTCTGTACCCTCAGATTTTTATATAGTTGTATCTCTGTCAAATATTTCCCTGTCCATCCAAATCATACATCAATGGGAAGATTATTTATTCAGCTTTCAGATCATGTATAAATCTTAATTTTGGAAAATCAACACTTAGGACTGGTTTTGTTGTCCTGGGTCATAAACCTGTATTATAGCTATGGTTAAATATCATACAGATGATTATGATGTAAATTCTAAGTTATTATAAAAGCATTTCACATTCTATTGAAAGTGCACCCAAATTCTTTCTGCAGTTCCACAACAGACAAGACACATTACTATTAATCTTACTCTGATTAAAGACAAGAAACGGAAAATATTAGATTACATTGAATAAATAATAAAAAATAAAAAAAATTAGGAGAAACAGGACAATTTAGTTAGGAAAAGAAGAACATAACAATCAAAGTAACTTATAAGATTGATGACGTTATATACATATGTAGATCAAAATGTTTTGTATTGTGTAAAACACTTTAAATTACTCTGCAGTAGGCATCCGAGTGTCTCTAAAAAAACACCTCTCCAAAATAAGTCCTCCAAACTATAGACAAGCACCACCAAACAGAACTGATGCAAACAGAAAGAGTGAGTGAAACTGGTTAAACATTTACGAGTGTGACAGTGGAGCTCTGAAGACACAGGCCTTGTTGTTTATATTCTTCTGTCAACTACTACTTCTGTCCTGGCTATAACTCAAATGAATCTGGCACAAACTCTGAGCTGTCTAGAGCCAGAGCTGAAGAAATACACTTTGCCCTCAAGACTAAAAGTGCGAATCACAAGCAATTTTTAACAAAGATTTATTCTATTTCAGCCAGAGAACAAGGCAGGCCTCCGAGACTGCGCAGCGTAATGATATGTGAAGTTTATTGATCAAGTGTAGGGATCCATGACAACCCAAAGTTAATGCTGGTTTGTGGACTTGATTGGTTCTTCACAGAGCAAAGGAGGAGCAACATTTTTCATCAATATCTCACACTCGCCTCGGAAATTAAAGAGTTTGAAGAGAAGTGCTGAGAAAAAATAGACAGGAGACATCGCTCTAGAGTCCGGCCAACGAAAGACATGAAAGATCTCCATGTAACCAAGACTGTTAATTATCAACACCTAAGGTTTTTAGTCCACATCAAGGGCTGTTTCTTTCAAGTACGGGCACATTTGGCCTTATGGACAAACTGTTTTCATCATGCTTTTTTGTCTGATAATAATACAAATTTCCACTGTATTTCACAGGATGTATTGTGTTGAACAGCATTCCCTTGTTTGTGGAAGTGCCATTTTTAGACTTTTTAAACAAATGGTCAAATATAGTTGTGTATTGTGTGCATCCTAAATACTTCCTAAATTTTACACTTTTGCACAATACACAAATATTTGGTAACACTTTACTTAAAGCCTTTATGTATAATGCAATATTACAGTAGTTTTAATGCTATCATTATGCCTTCTAATTCTTTGTACAGTATGGGGAATAGTTAGTAATAGTAACAACTTATTAATTTATTGTTACACTATTAATTGTCTTTTTGGTTATAATTACTGACAAAATATATTATGTTATGTACAATATTATTAATGTACACTATGAATAATTGCAGTGCATTATATATATTATAATACATTAAACAATAAGCCTTTAAGTAAAGTGTTAGCAAATATTTAGTGGAGATTAGCCTTATTTTTATATTTCTTTTTTAAAAACACATTACAAATCTAATTTAAACACCCTTTTTACTGGAATTTCTTTTTATAACATTTTTATAACATTTATTTACAGTAAATCTGAGCTGTTTCAACTGAAAGAAACATGTTATTGTCTTAAGGTGAACATTAGAAATGTTTTTTTTTGTAAGGCATGTTTCTAAAAATTACATAAATGTCCTAAATTAATTATTGCCTAATAGACTGGGTGTAAATAATGTGTAAAACAAATAAAAAGCATCTTAAAGGAAGCAAATATAAATAATTGAGAAACGGTAAAAAGTTTCTAAAACTGAATAAGACCTTCACATAACATCATAGAAAAGTTAAAATCTGTTAGTTTTAATAAAAATCAATCCCTGGGAACACCCGAGAGGGAGGAGAGCATGTGATCTCCCTGCTCCATCTCACGGTCTATGTACTGTTTTATCAGTCTACGGGCTTATCCCCACTCCAAACATCTCACTCGATAAAAAACTGCGATGAGAAGGGAAAGGAACCGAGGGGAAGGATGTCTCGACTGAGCAATCCGACGCTTGGTAATCCAGTCACGAGGAGTTGATCAGCCTTCCCTGTTTACCCACGGCAATCTCCCGCTCTCATCTGTGGCCTGAGCCCGAGAGCCGAGGGGATTTCCAGGGGGAGTTCAAAAAACAAAAACGGCAGGCCACAACTTATTAGAGGATAACGAAAAGCGAGAAAGCACAGAGCGGTGTGCTTGTACAACATCCCACCCAATCTCACCTCATAAACAACTCCTGTGTGAGAAGGGTGGGGGTGGGATGTAGGGATGATGCTGTGGTACTAACTGCCAAACCCAACAAAACACGACTTGATAAACTTAATAGGTTATTTTGACTTCAGATTTCCTTTTTTTTTCGGAGGAGAGGCAGATTCAATTAAAGTCAGAGGGAATCTGCTTGACACCTAATTCACGCTTGTCAAAAGGAAGGGAGGGGGCTAAAGACGTGCTTTAACACAAACTCCTATTAAGATGTTAATGTGTACTGGACGAAGGGATAAACAGACTAGGAATGGCAGAGATGGCTCTTCCTCTTAAACCTCCTCCCGCAGCCACTTTGCTGAGAGATACTGTTGCCGGTTTGTTGCCTGCCTGGGTCATTCTCTCACTGAATGGATTTGATAGAGATTAACATAACTTAACAAATGGAGTGAAGACAGAGACGGGACTGTCTGTTCTCATCCAGCTTCAAGTGATTTTAATGTCCTCTTTCTCCTTTCCACCCTCTACAGCCTGAAGATAAATAAAGGGGTGTTCGGAGCTCAACCAGGGCGATGAGAAAGAAGATTGAGGCCTGCGATCACGCCACGTTCAGAGGTGCGCTGGGGTGCCGGGCCACCCTTAACACAATGACTGCACTGTAATTCAATAAGAGTCCACTGTGAACCAACAGTTTGGCTAATGTGTAATTCGAGAAGCAGATGGTTAAGAAATGAGTAATTCTAAAGCAACCTCCTCTAATCTCAGCAGCCATTTTGCCTCTGGAATATCCAGTAATTCCAAGAAATTGCCATCTTAATGAAACCCTAGAAATTTGCTCTCATCTCAATTTGACTAGACGGAGTCACATAATTACACGTATTGCGTGGTGCTTATGGAAGAATCATTACCATAAACAGTATTCCTGTTTAACGTTTATTACTGCAGAATAAGAGACCAGAATACGCAATTACCCAGTCGGATAAGTGAGCGAGCGCGTGAGTGAGTGAAGGAATGATTAACTGAAGCTAGATGGAAAGCGTGTATACGTTCTCCAGGAAGTGGCAAGAGCGAGTGCCATCGGGCACTGATAAAAGCTGACTTTGATCTGATCCGAATGAACCAAGTCTGAGATGGGGTCTGATTTTTTTGCACTGGCATTTGTGGGAAGCTCATCCAAGGTCAGCTCTTAAGAATAACTTCAATTTGGAGTGGGCCGTTGCATCGTACTGCACCTCCAGCTACTACAATGAATCGCAAGTCGGATCTGACTCTCATCCAAGAGTCCACGGTCTCCAGTTTCTGAAATATCTCTCCTGTGGTGAAGGAGGATTGCTGTGAGCTCTCAGGGTTCACACCTTAGGCTGCTGGAGGTGGTGTTGAGGAATATGAGATAGGAGAGAGAGAGTGAGGGAGAAGAAAAGAGCTTCATCAGTCTTGAGACGTTGCACTAAGCATGTTTTTTGCTTGAAATGGGGCAAATCACCTGGCTGGAGTGGACACTTTCGGCCAAACTACAGTGAGAAGACATGATGAAAGATCCTATCAGCTTTGCTGTTCCGCTGAACAGTTTCCCAAGCAGAAATGATAATTCTCCGCCACCTGATATCCAAAAAATACAGAAAATTCCCTCATTTTGCGCTGCCGCACTCTAACCCAGTTACCCTAAGATGAAGTTATCACATTCAAACATGCAGACCATTATGTAACTTTTCATTAGATTCCTTGTTTCTTGCCTCAATGTAGTTTACAGCTTTGCCTTGCAAATTGAAAAGAATATCTCATCTAACACCTCAGTCTCAAGAGCTGGGGAGTAACTAAAAGTAGTGAAACAACTAACTTGGCTACATTTTTCTGTAGCTGAGCTGCTAAAACAGCATGGTTGCTTTTCTAGCAACATGCTATATTCACAAAGATCTGTCATAAACACACACATATATATCATTATATTACTTTTTCCTTTTATATATTTAGAATTCATAAATGTATATATTTCTCATCATGTAGTTAGTAGATTGAATGATTGCTAAATTTTTAAATGAGTCGTATTACAGCAGTTTATGCTACTTCCAATGCTTCATTCTCTAATTATTCAAAAATGCCAGCTGTGGAAATGCTTCAGGTTCAGAGTTTCAAAGTAAAGCCATTGGGCAGAAAACACAAATCAAAGAATACTGATGTAACAGGCATGCCTAACATCCTTCCATCACTGCTCAGCCCTATTTCACACAAGCGCAAAGCAAAGCCAAAACCCAAAGCTGACATTTAATTCTGGTGTTCAAAGTCTAAATGAAGACAAAAGGTGGAGAAAAGAGAATGAGAGCAAACAGAGCTCTGCATGATGCCAGGACCTTGAGTTATGAGCGAAATACCAGGGCAAAAGCAATCTGGATGGAAAGAGGACAGGACGTGTCTCTGAGGGGTTTGAGGTGAGGACCCTAAGGGCCGAAGTGCTGCAACACATCTCTTCCTCAAGAAGTCATGCTTGCTGGTTTGAAGAAAACTCCCATGACAATAAAGTGTGATAGCTGGATTGACTTCAGCGGGTCATCTGTCCCATCAACACCACTGAGAAAGACAGACTCAGATTCTCAGTCAAAAACAATGGTACGGATGAGTCTGTGGCCACTAGGGCACAAGTAGCATTCTCTCTTGTGTAGACACCCAGATAGGGAACCAGCAGTTATTGATCCCACTTCTTTTGTCTCCATCAGTGTTGACATTTTCAAGAGTGGAAGACTTTTTAAAGAATGACTCAAAATAAGCCTCTTTTGTGTCTACATGCTATCTTTCTATCATATCGTCCTTTTCAAACCAGTACAAGTGCATCTTTTGAGAGCAGACAGGAATAACAATAATCATTGACAAGAACAGACAGCAGAACTGGGGTTTCGATCCTGTTGGCCATGACAAAAGGTTAGAAGTGTACAGCTCATATTCAGAATGTTCAAAGGCAGTCGGAGAACGCATTGTGCTGTCGCTTTACGCCTCACTGTTCCGAGCACAGGTGCGAGAAGGAGATATGCCGCCGTTTTCTTCATGAGTTGAGTCGGTGGCTACACTTGATCTTGCACTCATAGTCAATTACCTCACTTCCTCAGGAAAAAGCTTCTGTTGTTCTGTTGGACTCAGGCGGTCATTGCCCACTCCTAATAACTTTCTCAAAAGAAGCCCAAGCAGCAACGGATACTGTGCTCCAGCGGAGATCTAAAAGGAACTTTGCTCTGGCCCATTTGGTATCCACCTACGTCAATATTTAGGACATTTTTTGTCCTTATTTAGGTTTCTTTCCTTTTTTTCATTCTTTTTCAGATTATTTGTTTTAATAATAAAAAAGGGTTTACTTGATTGATTTATTTAAATAATTTTTTAAGCAAGGATGCATTGCATTTTAGTAAAAATAAATGTATATTTCAAGTAAAATGCTGCAGAAAAACCTTTCAACGTTATTAAGAAATTCAGCTTTGGCTGCACAGGAATATATTGCATTTAAAATATGTTAAAAATAGAAAACAATTATTTTAAATTGCAATAATATTTAACTGTATAACTGTTTTTATGTATTTTTGATCAAATGCAGCTTTGGTCAACATAAGAGACTATATATATATATATATATGTGTATGTATAAATCATAATGAATTTTGATGAAGCCCCATAATTCCATGATTAGGCTCTAATTATACAGAGCCTTTTCATTGATCCAAGTCATAGCATGCATTCAGACTTTCTCTACCAGGCCCGCTAAATTAAAGCCTCACGATTTAGTCAGTAATCCAAATATCATCAAAAAGAACCACTTAATAATCAAACGTCAGCAATGAAAGATCTGCAAAGTGATTTGCGATGATGTAGCTGGTAGATCAGATCACTTATGGCCATGTAAAAGTCCAAGTGTGGCTCTGTGTCTTGTCCTTCATGTTTTAATAAAGTTTAATAAAGCCCTCCATTCAGAAATCTCATTAAATTCAGCCAGCGTTTACTCACTCACAATACTTCCACATCAAAATGTCTCCTTTGGGAGAAACACAAGAAGCGAGCCGATGTTCAATAAGCTTGCAATCACTTATGATGTACTGACAGCCACAAACAGAACACCCAAAATCTCGCCTCAAATCACATGGAAGCATTATACAAAAAAAGCAGTTACTCTGCATCAGGCTTATCTGTTTTGACTTTGAAAAGGAAGAAATGTCTGTGGCAATTTTCTTAATTTTTCTCTCTCCGTATGCCATTTCCATGATGGATGGAAATGTTCCCCCTCTCTACATGGAGAGATAAAATACTGCACTTCGCTGCATTTTACTTTTACTTTCCAGCATTGCTGTTAGACTAAGTGATAAGTAAAGTAAGAGATGTTCTAGATTGAATGGTGGCTTACAGAAAGGAAAAAGAAATAAAACAACAGCGAATGGTGTGCAAGGCAGTTGTTGACAGACTTCACAAGAAGCTTGTGTTAATGTGTTTTCTCTCTGTATCAAGAAAATGAAACCACCTTAAAAAAAAAAAAAAAAGTCAGGGTCACCCCGTCCACAGGCAAACAGAACCCATCGCACTCACTCAAGCGCAATCGATTTGACAAGGAGGGAAAAGTCTACCCTCTGGGCAACGCAAGTGTCTCATTTCAAAGGATGTGTTGATTTCAAAGACAGCAGATCTTCTAATTAGATCCTCTAATCTTGTAATTAAGCAAAAGTGATTGCCATGGTGAAAGTGTGAGCAGATTGGAATGAAATGACTCTGCTCTTGGGCCTGTGGTTGGATGGAGCACAGATGTGTTATTGCAAACCCTGTCTGTATTTACCTGTTCCTTCAGCCTAGCAGCAGTCCTGTGCTGTAATGGAAATGTAATTAAAAATCTCATTGACCCCCTGTGTTGCAGTCACCCCACTCAGAGGCTTATGTATAAGTGCTCAATTTTGCTATAGCCACTTAGAGGTAATGTGTATGCAGCAGTCTTATACGACAAAATTGGATTTGAATGTATTTTACCTGGAGGTGTTTCAGAGTTTCTGAAAACAGGAAGTTATTTTGTACTTTAAGGGCAATGGATATCTGCAAATCGAAGATGCTTCTTTCTATTTGGTAAACACAAAAATCAAGTCATAGTCCAGTGGAATTCAGTGTTTGAAAAAAAATCAGTCATGTTGGCAGAGACAAAATGAAGTCAAAGTCATAAACCGAAAGATTTAATCTCTCTCGTAACCTTTGTGTTTCCTTTTGCATGGCCTGAATGAAGAAGCTTGAGATAAAGGCTGTCTTGGGTTTCTTCAGACAAATCATTATGATTAGCGATTACACTCAAGCGTGGCATATTGCTGATGACAAACACCGGTTATATTCAATTCAATTTCCACTCAATTTCCTCTGCTAAAATCTCCGGGACCATTCCAAAAGGTTTCCACTTAAACATATTAACAATGCAAGCATCGCAGGTAGGAAACATCCCACGAGAAGTCAAGGAACGTCTCCAGGTCGCCCTTTCCTTTTCCGTACCGTCTGTTTATCATCCCTGCCATTGCGGCCACTCCTCTTTGTCAGTTCCCGCCTCGAGCTCCGTCAGCCCTGACATGTACGCCAGCCTCCGCAGATTTATAGTAGCAGTACACAGAGGCGGACAGAACTGGGCCACGGGGGGCGTTCGGAGGCAGGACATAGAATGAGGGCAACCTTTACAAGCAGCTTTAGATGCTTCGGATTTTGAGCTTGACAGGTGTGCCTGAGGCGTACTCGTGGACGTCGAACCAGAACCTGTGGTTAAGAAATGCTTGATCATTTGTACTTTCAGTACGGCCATGTTTTTGCTTTGGCTTCTCCTCGTCTGCCCTTCAAACATCAATAAATCCTCAGGCTGCTTCGGCTGCTTTTGTGGACTAACTCGCATTCACAACAATCCAGCATTATGCAAATCTGGGAACAACACATTCGGCACAAGGGACTCGCGTTGTTCCATTCTGTGAGAAGCAGGGGAAGTGAAGTTTGTCAGAGCTAATCCAGGATAAGATGTCCCTTCCAGGGAACCGTACAAAGCCACGGGCGAGATGGGTGTATTCCTCAGATGCCGCTTCCCTCATTTCCCTCGAGCTTAGGGATCAGTGTTAATTCTTCCCCCTCAGTCGCCAGGAAACCGGCAGAGCCAGACAGCTTCCGATCGCCTCGGGTGGAGCACAGGCGCAAACTCCACTCAACAGGCCAGGGTCATCCACGGAGCAGAGATCTGCCTCGCGCCTTCTCACTGACTTTATCAGAGTCACCGAATAAATGGCTTTGAATTTCACAATGAGCCTTGGAAAAAATGTCATACCATGTCGTGTAAAGGGGACGTATCTGGCAGAGCCCCCTGGAACCTCATTTTGTGTGGCTTCTAGAGGAATTCTGTCGCTTTGAGGGCAAACGGTGCGATGCTGTATCTCCATCGCAGCAGGTAAACCACTTCCTGGTGGTGTAAATGAAAACCTTTGGCTGGTTGACTGGAGGAAGCCCGCACAGGTGTCCATCTAATACAGTCCTCACATGAAAGGAAAGTCTGCTCTAGCTTCAATACATTGGCTAGAGAGAGAAAAGTTCCCCTGCTCTCAGCTTGAGCTTTCTGGCCGGCTATAGTTATATAGACAGCGGGGAGGAGATTATAGATGTTCAAACATTTATTTTTTTCCTCAGCCAGCTGGACTACTAAGAGTAATGTTTCATGTGTGACTTAATTGATGCCCAAGGACACTTAATTGCTAGATAAAAGAGGCAGGATGGACAACATAGTTTCGCTTAATAATAGCGCTAATGCACCTTTTAGGCAAACAATATTTGCAGTCAGCTCTTGGAAGAGAAAGTGGAAGATGCGCCCTTTAAATAATGAGCAAATGTGTTAGCGCTGTAGCCTAGTGGTTGAGGTACGTTGCACGACACCACTCAAGAACAAGTTTCCCAACCATTTCCTGACTCTTTCAGTGCTTCCATCTAGTCCGTATAGTATACTTAGTGCTTCCAAAAATCAAAGATTTTGTGTACACAATATTTGTGTGTATAATGTGTATATATATATATGTGTGTGTGTGTGTGTGTCTACATATATTTATATATAAACAAAGTATGCATGTGATAACACTTTATATAAAGCCTTAGTGCTTCCAAAATAAAAGTTTTTTTTTGTGTATAATGTGTATATTTAATATGTGTGTGTGTGTGTATATATATATATATATAAAACAAACATATGCATGTGATAACACTTTATATGAAGCCTGTTTTTACAAATACAATATATGGAAATTCTTATCGCATTAAAATGACTGCATATAAATAAATAAATAAATAAATAAATAATATAAATTATAAATAACTTCATAATATGTTGTATCATCTCATGAATATTTATAAGAACAGTTTTTATGTGTTATATTATTTACTTATTCAGTTGAAAAATGTAATATTAAATCCTCAAATAACACATAACAAGATGTAGTAAATTGTCAAGATATGATATAGTCCATTATGAATTAAGTACTGTAAATTTAATATGTTGTTCATTGTGTGTTATAAATAATCATAATCTTAAAAGTTACAATTATAAATATGTAAATATTCTAATGTATTATGTTTGATTTTATGATTATTAATGAAATGTTATAACTAGGGCTGTCAACACGTTAACACGTGCAATTAATCGAAATAATTTTGCGTAAAGTTATCGTTTGATAAGATTTTAATCCAATTTCTTGCTGTCATCGCAGAGCGGAAGGTTATCTGTGGGATAAGGGTAAAGCAAGTGTTGCCATGGTCACATTTTTCTGCACAGTTTGGCTATTTTAACAACAGTAAAATGACCGAATTCAACATGTGATCGCAAAAGCAAGTTATTACAAACACGCAATGGTGTTTTAAAGGGAGTTTTGAGTAAAAGTGTAATATTATTATGTAATATCAATAGCATTGTCACGCTCTGATGCAGGTGCAGAACAGGTGCAGTTCTTCTTCACAATGCATTTCGTCACAATACTTCATGTACAAGAAAATATTTTGTTTTATTTATTTAGAAATACTAATGTTTCCTGTGATTGAAGCGATGTGGTTTGGTAAATGTTTTATTGCCAGTATAACAGCTGATAATGGCTGAATAAAGACAGAAGAATAATTAGAATTATGTCTCATACCTGAAAAGTTACGGTCCCTTAAATTAGTTTGTCAGGTATTTCTTTACTTCAACACATTTAATCCTATTATTTTAAAAAAGTGATTAATCATGGACTGTGATTAACGTGATTAATTTCTTTAATCGATCGACAGCGCTAGTTATAACACATCATAATGTTTTTTTTTGCATTATGCATTCATTATAATGCCTCAAGAATACCCGTGTACCGTATTATAAATACAGGCTACCAATAGATTTATATAGAATATAAAATCTATATAAATATATATATAAATGTATATACACATAAAAATTTCTAAATATATACTATTTTTTGTCTTTTTAATAAATATAGACAGTGGGCATAGATATATTATGTAAACAAAAACTTTTATTTTGGATGTGAATTATCGCAATTTGACAGCGCTCAATACATTATAATATATTGTAATATGTTACAATAAGATCAAGTTAGGGCCACATTTACTATCAGTGTAACGATATCTTGGGTTATGTGCTGTCTGTGTATTTGTTTTGGTTCTGTTTCACATATGTTTTGCCCTATTTGTAACCCCGCCCTTCTCATTAGTGTTTCACTCCCTGCCAGCCGTGTTTTGCCAGGTGTTTTGTATTGTGTCTTGATGTTATGTTATGTTGAAGTGTATGTCTGCGTTGATCGCTGCGTCTTTGTATCCAGTGTTCACTCATTAAATGTTGCACGTTTACTTGAACTTCTGTCTCCGTGACTCCTTGCCCGCTGAGGTGAGGTCGCGACTACACCGTTCATGACAATCAGCTTGCAAACCCTCATTTGGAGTGAAAAAATTAATACTGAATTTTATTATTAGCCCTGAAAAGGCAAAATTATTTTTGTGACGGACTTTATTGAATATGCATTTGTAAGGGTTTCCCTTATGTTTAGTAAATCTATGGGAGGAGAGTACTGAAATAAATCATGCAACACCATTTACTAAGATTTGCATTTTGCTATTTGCCATTATTTAATTCTCAAAAGAAAGTAGGCAGCAATCTGGTGCTCTTGGTAGATTGTGCTGGTAATTATGGAAATCAGATGTTGTTCTGTGTTCTTTTAATGTTCACCTTGTCAGTAAATCACACAAAAAAAACTTGCCCTATTTATTAAATCTGGCCCCTAAAGTGTAAAAAAATTACAATTTAATATTTAAATTATGTTAATGGTATATTTTCACATATTTTTTATTAGAACATTTCAATTATTAGTATTATAAAGTATTAGGTTTAAATTGCATTTAAATATTTAAATAAATAAATAAAAAATACAAAATAAACAATAAACATAATACTTTTATAAAACTAATTATAAATTGAAAAATATAAATGTATAATAAAATAATAAAAACAACAGAGATTCATATTTTTTGTGTGTTGAGGCTAACCTAAATATTCACAGGGCATGCAAAAAAAAAATCCTTGTTGAGCCCTGCTGCATAAAAGAGGAATGTTGTTTCCAATTAGGCTGGAGTATTGAGACCGTCTGTGTCTGCTGGGAGATCGAAGCCATCTCAAACCCACGTTACTTCTTCCATCCAGACTGTAAGTGTAAGGCTCTCTATGTTCCTACTTACTAGTCAGCGGAGGAGAATGCCGAGTGGAGAAAGGTTTGCCATCCCAAACCCTCTGCTTTTGTTAATACCCCGCAACTCTCAGACTAATTACTGCAGCATATGCGCGTCACCTGCGAGGCCCCTGCAGGCAGTCCTGAAGGTGCCTCGGAGCCCTGCCTCAGCCATTCACACGCCAGCCTCACTCTTAACCCTGCTCATCAGAAACACTACACACCTCAGCAAAGCACCACTGACAGCCATATATCACTCGCTCAAACTAAGCAAGTGTGGCTGTGAAAGGAGAGATATGAGAGAAAAAGGGAGTAAAGGCAGACTCAGAGAAAGTCTGCAAAGGAGCTGACCCTTGAAGCTGTAGAAGAACTCGTTTCTGTTGATTGATGAAAGCCCTGGCCGTGATGGCATCCAAATGTGACAATTCGGGGACATTAAAGGCGCCAACTCTTCTGCTTCACCTGCTGCAGTCCAGCTGGGAACAAAGTGGTCATTATCCCACTGTATTCTGCTACGGCGCTCCCTGTGGTTCAGAATCTGCTCAATTATCTTCTCCTCCTGGGCTAAGGCTGACAGGCGTGTTGGCAGGTGTGTCCTTTCCATCCCGTTCACCTCTTCTACTGAAGGATTAGAGAGCGAGGGGGGCATCGACTAACGCTAGAGCTCCAGAGCTGTTAACGGCCCTGCCCTTTCATGCCCACTGGATAGAAGAGCGATGAAAGAGCAAATGCTCGTCTTTGGAGAACGAGCAAAGAGACCAGGCCTCAGATGTCCACAACATATAACCATCCCGAAGAGAGGACTCCACCTGTCAGAGCTCTATTAGTCAATATAATCAGAACAAAAATGTAGAATGTTGCATTTGTCAAATGGATGCTCTGCCTGATAAAACAGGCTAAACAATATCAACAATATTTAAGAACTTAAAATGAAATCTTCATGCTTAGGGCCATGGAACTAATAACAGTGTGTACTCTTGGTCACGTATTTTAAAGATTCTACGCCCCACACTTTGAACACTTCACATACTTTTGAAAATTCAGTGTTTATTTGATCCTTATACACACTCAGATGTACATCTTTGTTTCTGAGGCTGAACGTTAAACAACGTGACATGCACATCTCCCAGAAATCCCGTAGGCCTATAATTTATCCAATCCTTAAGTGTGTGTGAGGAAATGCCACACACTGCTCAGCATCGCTCAGAACGAGACAAGCGGAGTGATACAAAGTGAACATTCCAGCGAGTTCATCGGCAACATCAGCGCTCCCGGAAAACCTCTCGTCCCAATCAAGAACTAAGGAGAATTATTTGCAAAGGCAATCAGTGGATGCGTATTCTCATTTCCATGTACATCCTCTCAGATTCAGGCCTTTTTTGTGTGCTGTCTTTTTCTATGCATGAAAGGAATTCAGATCAGAGTGTTTGAAAACAAGACGTTAAGTAACACAGGCTTTACTATGCCACAACGGGCAGGAGAATCGTCATGGCGACTGCTTTGAGAGGATGAGGGAGAGGCAGTTAACATTGGCATATAAAACAGCTTCACATCAGAGGTGGCTAAGTTCATGTCAAACAGCGGCTTAGATTTACCGGTGAGAGAGTGAGGTAGAGATAGGCTTAAATAAGCCCTTGCTTAATTTTGGCACCATGTGTGACACTCACAGATTTTCATTCATCCTTTTCTAAAGCCTGCTATTTATTTTAGAGGCTTTGTTTCACAAAAGACATTCTCCTTAGCATTCATAGGACAAAAATGTAGATTTAATTCATTTCTGCCATTATGAAAATTTTGACAGTGGTGTGGCCACAGCAACGAGAAAAATGAAAGCCATTATTACATCCCTACTGAAAAGACCCGCTCCTTTATGAAAAGACTCAGTCATATTGAGGACGAGGATTGAAAAGTTTTACTTTTATAATTGCGAGCAAATAGTCCTCCAAACTGGTTGGCCAGAGTGGACTGATTTTCCATTTGTTGCAATCACGGGCAAACAAAGCGGTTATTTTACACCTGGTTTCTTACGGGCTCTTTGCCGCTTTGTTACTTAAAGCACATCATCAAAAGATGCTGGCATCATGTTTATCGAGCCCAGCCTCAAACATGTTGTGTGGTGCCACATTGAACAAAGGATGATGAAATGACAAGAATAAGTGAAGTGTGCTCAATCATCCTCTTTGGAAATGAACAGGAATGAGGACTACGCCTGGATAGAGAGCAGAGAAAGACATAGCCACATGGAGAACCTACTGAATGGGCTTCTCGCTATCTGAATTCACAGCAGTGAATGAGATCTACATACATTGCTTTGAAAACAATGACATGATGGCAATAAATCAGCTGGAGGAGAGGCAGGTAGGGAAGAGCGTGACCCTACACGCATGAGATCAGGTGAAGTGAGGTGTGATTAATACCGAGGGTGCCGGTGTGTGATGATACAGTAAGAGTTTGACAGGGTTGCTGACACACTGATAAAGATTTGATCTATCTGACCCTGCCAACCATGTTTCTTCTCGTCTGTAGTGTAATTCATATTCAGCCACACAACCACGTTACAAGTTCTGTTAAAGACAACATGAAATGGCTGTCACGACGCATTTTGTTTTTATATCATGATACATATTTCTGAAGAAAACTTATTCCAGTGGGAAATGGTGTTGGTGTTATTAATCGTATTTGACTGTATTTGAAGCTGTGATATTATTTGTTAAAGGGATAGTTCACCCAAAAATGAAAATTTGATGTTTATTAACTTACCCCCATGGCATCCAATATGTAGGTGAC
>JAUCNO010000425.1:8616151-8632599 GCA_032353835.1 Enteromius viviparus
CCCATAGCGTCTTATCAGACGCAGTACTCGTTCCATGTCTAAGGGAACCTGGGTTACGGAAGTAACCCATACGTTTTGTACCATGAAATTGCAGAAGTTATCATAAAAAAAAGATAAAAATTATGTCAATCATGTAAATAAAATGAAAACACAAAATAAACTCACAGCACACTACTTCCAGAACCCCCTCTTAAAAATACTGTTAATAAAAATTATAACATTATTATTTATTCAAATTATAAAAATTGAAACTCTGAATTGGAAAGATACTGAGTGCTAAAATTAGAATCCAGATTTATAAACACAAAATTATAAAACAAAAAAATTATAAAACATTAAAATTGCTAAAACTACTTTAGTTACAAGTAAACAAAACGTGACATTAAATTTCTATCTAATATAAAAAAATTATGTAATACTGAGGTAAACAATATTTACAAATGTCAAATCATTATACTTGCAAAATACAAAACCTAAAAATCTCTATATTTTTTTAATCCTTATCATATTTTTTTTTAATTAACATAAAATAAGAAAGCCTATTTTGAAATTTAAAACATTATAATACCCAAAATATGTTATAAAATGATTTATTATCAGTGCTGAAAATGTTGTGCTGCTTAATATTTTTTTTAAACTGTGATACTTTCTTCTTCGATTTTTTTGATGAATAAAAATGTAAAAACAACTTCTTTAAAAACATAAAAAATCTTACTGATCCCAAACTTTCCCTTTTAATCAAACTCAAGGACACCATTTTTGAATTCTGAAGTGTGCTGAATGTATTTTGAGGAGGTTTGTAAAAGGCTCTCAGGCTTTAGTTATGCTATAAAAGCTGAGTTCAAATGTCCAAGAACTACAGAGAGCGCAGGGAGCACGCTTTACTTGTGATCCCTGCTGTGAAGTAAAGAACCTTTAGACCAGGGATGGGCAACTTTGGTCATGGAGGACCAGTGTCCTGCAGAGTTTAGCTCCAACCCTAATCAAACACATCTGCCTGTAAATTTCTAGTAATATTGAAGACATTGATTAGCTTCTTCAGGTGTGTTTGATTAGGGATGGAGCTAAACTCTACAGGACATCGGCCCCTCCAGGACCGAAGTTCGCCACCCCTGCTTTAACACAACGTGTTAGTATTAGACTACACTTTAGATCTCAAAATACAAAAACTCTCTCCATCATTAAAGGCGTTCATATGGCACAAAAGCACAGCAAGGCCTTTAAAATAATCTCTATAGAAACTTCTCAGCATACCGCTGACGTAAGGGCCTTTAAAGGGCTTCCACTTTCAGAAAAATGAACGGCTTGAATAACACCACACTTACTGCTGCACAGCGAGACATTGTATAAAGTCTCGAGCCACTGCGCCGTTGGGCGGAGATGTTTGAAACATTATCAAACATGAACTGTCAAGCACCTCTAAAAGTGGTCACCGAGTACTCGAGGCGAACCGTTCAAGGAGAGAGTGCCGAGATGAAGCATGAGACTACGAATAAAACACAATCAAAATGAGCAATAATATCTTCAGGTCATTATTTGACATTAAGAGGGAAGCGGAGGGTTTCCATCACTCCCTGCATGTTGTGATTCCCATCAGGCAGATGGTTTGGAGCATGTTCTGGCTGAGAAGGGAGGAGACACTGAAGAAGCAGGAGGGACGTAAGGGAGCTGTCCTGGTTATTTACTACTATCCAGGGACAGAAAAAAAAAATATATATATATATATATATGTAAGGGAACTGATCCAAAATGAGCATTTCAATCTTCAAGCTGTCCTCCAACTCTCAATCATCAGAGGGCCTCTGGAAGCCTGCTAAGCCCATTACTGGTTTAGGGAGAAGTCCGTCAATAAGTCTTCCCCTTTGTTTCAGTGTGGGTCACCTGAGGCGGTGTCCTTGCTTACATCAGCAGCTGATATCAGCAGAGACGACAATAGGCACACAGCTTTGTGGCTAATTGCGACAGCTTTGTGTGGCACAGGAGACGACAGCGAAACATGCGCCCGGTGCCCAGGGGAAGGGCACAACTGCTGAATCTCAGCAGCACGCGGCTGTTCATTCAAAATGTGAAAAAAATACAAGATATACTACTGTATAGTAATCAACCTATTGTGCAAAAAGGGCTTCATTAAACCCCTACAACAGCATTTAAAAACACAGAAAAAGTGTTTTTCTTCAAACAGTCAGCGATTAAACTAATTACATTAAAACAAGGTGAAATGCTAAAGAAATTTTATAACACTATTCAAATTAAACCAAAAACTAAAAAAGACAGTAACAGAACACTTAATTACAGAACAACCAGCATTTGAAATATGTACATAATAATAAATATATAATTATAATACCATCCATATTATGGAATCAATAATGATTATTTATAATAATTAACATTATGGTAACACTTTATTTTTACGGTTACACCCATTAGTTGCTTTTTTGCATGCACTTTACTAGAACATTAGCCATTTATTATAAGTAATTAAGCACATATTAATGCATTATTCTACATCCATAACCCAATACATAAACTTAACAACTACCTTACTAACTATTAATAAGCAGCAAATTCCAAATGTATTGAAAGAAACGTCGTAGTTAATACTAAAGTGTGTAAATTCTAAAGTGTTACCAAAATTATACAATTATTTATACATATTGCATTTATATTTTGTAATAAACAAATACAAATATGTGAATGACTAAAAGCATCTCTTCCATCTCCACTTGACTCTCTAAAACTAGCACTCTAGTACTTTTTATTAAAAAAACAACATTCTAACAATAGCATTCTCTGTTCGTTTTTATTCCATTTATTTGTTTTCTTTTTATTTATTGTACAATAATAATAATGAAGCCTTTGTTATGTGTTCTGTGTTAGTCTAACCAAGACTTGCTCTATTTGATTTTGATAGTTTTTTTATTGTCCTCATTTGTAAGCTGTGTTGGATAAAAGCGTCTGCTGAATGACTAAATGTAATTACCTTTTTATTGTTATATTATCAATCCTTAAAAACTTAGAATTAAGTGAGACTGAAGGTGAACTTTGCATCAATGTCCTCATGCTCACGAATATAACATTCAGTTTACTTTGTCATCTGCTTTTGATTGGAAATAACTGTCCACGGCACGTCTCATGATTCCTCAGCACACTGAATGCTCTGTATATTTACATTATATATCCCATTTAACCAAACTAAGAAGGAATGTGTTCTAGCTATAATTTGCAGCTAAATACATTAGGCATCTGTTTCAGTATACGACTGACTGGGACGGTAATGAGCAAATGGATAAGGTTTATTTTTTCATTAAGAGTGTATTATTTATCTGTTTGTGTTTAGGCAGCCTGTGATGTCAGGCAGGTTCAGGCTTGGCCGGCTGAATATTCTCTGCAGTTCTAGCGTCCTATTTCCAGTTAGCCATTGTAGAATGTAATCATAGCTCCCATAACAATATACCTCTACATAAAAAAGACTTATTGGGAGCATTTCTGTGTTTGCATGACGCTAAGTGCAATAAATTCTAGAGGATGGTCTCCCTGGGTTGTGTATCAAAGCACTGCAGTGGTTGTTTTCCCTGTGGTAATGCAATTGACCTTTAGTGAATTAGCCTTTTCTCTGCCAGCGAGCCATCTCTCTTTGTCTGGCTTGTATTCTGCTGCGGGAATCAGACAGGGAGAGAAATGGACTTCTATCTTACGCGCAAGTGCTTTTGCTGGGCAATTCATTTGTTCAATTCCAAAATCAGTTTACCAGATGGTGTTTATGCAATTTAAGCCCTGACAAAAGCACTTTTTTTTCTCCTCCCTCTCCCCTCCCTCATTTTTTAAAATTTATTTATTTATTTTGTATGTTACTTGCTAAAATGAATTGGATGCCGACTCCATTTATGCTCTTTCATCAATTACAAAAAAGAGAAATCTTATTCACCCGTGTTTTATTAGCAAGGCCAAATATGTCGTTATTGAGGTAAACATTGTTTTAGTTGTGCCTTTTGCAGTGTCTATTTATCCTGGATATTGCATTTGCTTTATAATGGTACATAGGTAAACACATTATTTTACAGTGGCCATGTTACCCATTTTGGAAAGTTGCTTATAATCAAATTTTGTCATTATAAGTGTTTGCTGAGGCAATTATCTCTCACACCAATGTATAAAACTTAGACGTTCAAAATGAAACACAATTCTTTTATCTTAATGTGTAAAAAAACGTTTTTCATTACTCTTTACATTCACATGAAATAGCTGGTGTCAATTTCTGTGCACAAACCTAAAAGAAAAAAAAAACAGGAAGAGCCAGATTATAAAAGAAAAAGTGAGACAGAGAGATCTAAAATAGAGGATGCCATTCGCACAGAGCCTCTCAGCACAGCTCAGAATTACAGATTTTGGGAAGTAATATAAAAAAGGGCTTGGCTACAAAAATAAACACAATAGTCTGGGGACGATGGGGACATGAGAGGACTAAACAACACCTTCAGAGTCTTCATTCAGTCTTCCCTTTTCACTGCGGCTCAAAGTCACAGATAGATAAATGGATAGAAAGAGATGGAGCAAATGACGGGAAGGGAGAAATGAGAGAGATGGAGGACAGATTGTGTTGTCAGCCAGAGAGAAAGAGGCAGATGAAGAAATGCCTCATCTTTGATCAAATTTGCAAAAGCTTTGTGGGTAAAAAAAGAGCTCTCAGAAATATCGATAAACATCCATTTCTGAGCTGTGTTTAGCAGAGAAAAAAGGCAATACAAATAGAAATTAATGACATCTGTCCCCATTGCGTATGGTGGCAAGCAAGGCCCCTCCATTTAGCCATTTATTTTTCAGTGTAAATGGCAATTTAGTCATCTCTAAATGTCACCTCCTGAAGCTGTGGAGCACTTTAGCCTTGCGTTAGGGCTTTAATAGATTTTTTAAAAGTGCAGTATAGCCCATTCCATTTCTCTTATAGCCAGTTTATCAAAAATGTATTAAATTTCTAAGTGGCCTCCACCTCTGCGGACTGATAAATTCATGTGGTGTTCCTGAACTATACACATCCAGCCAAAGGATAAATGAAATCAGCAGAAGGAGGGAGCAGTGTGGCTGCTTAGGACCCACTCTTCCTATTGAAGTACATGGGCATAATAGGATGCGCTTTAAGGGAATAGCGATAAAAAGTGGCCTGATATAGCAGAGCTATAGGTCTGCGTGGCCTGTGGAAAGCAATCCACAGCTGAGGCTTTGCTGGAATCATTTCGCACAAACAACGCAATATGTCTGTAATTGAATAATATTTTCCCTATCAGGGCCGTTTATCCACAGCGATGCCTGCGGGTTGGACCTCTGGAGGATTTCAATGTTTGCAGCAGGCAGTGGTGTTAACGAGATTCATTCACCTCGTTAATGAAGAAAGAGGGTGTGTCTTATTAGTATGCGTCATCGCTTCTTTCATTAAACACAATCATGTAGCCTAATCACGGCCGATTCATTTCTCAGCCCTTTATAGATTCTCTCAAATCATCCGCACAAGTCAGTCCAAGATTTTGATTGCTCGCAGAACCGACCGCCATTCCCACTCGGTTTCGCGAGTACACAACGAAACGCAGAGACGCATCTCCAGCAATCTGCACGGTTTTCAATGTAATATAAAGAATTGCCTTGAGGAAGGAGAAAAACAGAGAGTGAAACGATCTCAATCGGTTGCTTCAATATCACAATCATTACAGGCAGCAAATTACATCAGGGTCTCTTTTAGAGATTGAAACCAGCAGCAACATTGATTTAGCTTTCCATCATCTGGGGCCGTATTAGCTTTTGTGTGCTTTTTATGTTGAGTAGAGTGGATTAGAGTAGCTAATGAGCTTGCGGTGGTCAGTATCGCAGGGGCATTCGTATCATTCGGCAACAGAGCTGATTCTACAATCAGAGTTTACTCAATTATAAAATAAGCAAGGTTCAAACGAACCCGGTGAAAAATGAGCTGAAGTTAATTGTAGCGACTATGCTGCCGCCATATGCTCGGTTTTCTTAGTGCGGTCCATGGCCTGGCCATATGCATAGATTTGTCCCCCAGTCATGGATTTGTCTTTTTTTAATTAACGCAGACGCAATTCTAAAGGTGATGTCCAATTATTTTAATGGTCTCTAAGGGTTTCACAAAAACATGAACAAACTTACTGACACTACCCTTTTAAAAGTAAATAAAATAAAAAAATAATAATACTTTTATTTAACACAGAAGCATTAAATTATTCAAAAGTGACAGTAAAGACTTTTTCACTGTTATAAATTTTTTTTTATTTGAAATAAATTTTGAATATTTTAAAAAATGAATATTCATTCATTAATCCTGGAAAAAATGTATTATATTTTCCAAAAAAAAAAAATTTTATGCAGCATTGATAATAATAAGAAATGTTTTTTTAGCACCAAGTCCACATGTTAGAACGATCTGGTGTAATGACTGCTGTAAATTCAGCTTTTCCATCGCAGGTGTAAAATGATGTTTAACTAAACAAATTTCGGGAGGAACATGTTCGAATGTTAACCAGCTGCAGCCGATCTCCCTATTACCTAATCACCCTATCAGAACATAATCCTGCCCTATATATACCTCTAACTTCCTCTCCCTTTGTTCTTTGCAACCCTATGGTAGCCGGGTGTTGGTTCCCTGGTCCCCGCTAAGCCAGGTTCTCCCAAGATTTTTCTCTCCCAAGTGGAGTTTTTTCCTTAACACTGTCGCTCTCAGCTTGCTTAGTCGGGGACATACGGTGCATACTGCTCTCCTTTTGTGCCCTTTTTAAAAAAAAAAAATAATTTTGCGACTATTTACATACATTGCATACCATTCCTAAAATAAACTTTTTTTAATCCCAGTACAACTATCTATCCAACTGGCTGCACAATGCATTAGATAGGAAATTGATTAGGAAGGTGATTATTAGAGAGTGAAGGACTTAGACTACTGTCTACTGTTTTTTATTTACATCAGGAGCCATTTGGATAGCGCCAAGGTTCCCCACAGAACACACATACCGATAAAAGACACATTAAGTCGCTTTGGATAAACAACAAATGTGATATTACACTATTGCATACCATATTGTAGTATACAATAAATAGGATGGACAGGGATTTAATATAATGAAACAAACAAAACATGATTTTTGTATCATTATACCTGTGCAGTCAGATGTGGTTGGCTTGCTAAATGAGAAATCCAAACATGTACACGCTTGATCCCGGTACCTCTTGGCCACAAAGACTCTGGCGTCATTGTCAGCCCACAGGAAACATAAAGGGGGTTCTGTAATCCCCGCACCAGACAGGCCTGGATACAGCGCCAGATCCTGATAAGATTACGCAGCTAAAGGAGCGAACCGGGCTAAAATTTGAGAGAATTGTGAAGGGAGCCAGCTCTGACATGTGGCACTGACAGCGCTGCGAGCTTGGCCCAGCCCTGGCCCGGTCTCATATGGGACACGGCCCTCTCATAATCAGCGAGAGAATCTTATCAGTCCTGGCTAGCTGCTGGCGGTCTATCCGTCTCTCTCTCTCTCTCTCTCTCTCATCCACACGCACACACAAACACAGTCAGGTTGAGCAGGTGGATGGAGGTCATACCATACCTTGTATGATGTCTGGAGGGGAGGTTGTGGCGGTGATGGTGGTGGTGGTGGTTGTGGGTTTAGGGGTTGTGGTAAGGGCATCTAGATGGAAAAACACAACAAAAAAACATGACATACGGGGAAAAATCAGGAAAAAACGAAACCAAACATGATCAAATCAACAACAATGAGAGACAAATTTGTGTTGTGTAATATGTGTAGCTTTACTCAACAAATGGTAAATTAGTCGATAAACTATATATGTATTATCAAGCGTAACTACTGTACAAAATTAAAAATATTACTCTCTGAGGAAGAAATCATCACGAATGGTAACAGTAAAGTTAAGTACTGCAAAGACATATTTGTGTGTGTGTAAACATTTACTGCTAATGCTTAGTGTTGGGGAAATAGAATAAAATAGCATTTAACAACAATTAAAAAAAATCCAACCAAAATGAAATGATGACATGAGGGAATGATTAGAAATGAAGGAAAACATAAAATGCAGATGGTTATGCGTTTAAAATGTCCATGCTAACAAATGACCATAGCCATGACACACAGAAGGGGTCCTGGCATACATTCTCCTGTTTGTTTTTTGCATTTTCACACTTCATTAGCTGCTTTCCCTCCCTACTATCTACTAATGTTGCTTCTGATTTAGCAATTTGTAGTGTGGAGTGCTGGACGCAATACTGATAGACCCCAGAGCCAGTGGCAGCGGTCGTGACAGGCTTAGCGTGTTTGATGTTGGCGAGTTAACTCAGCGGGAGTGTTAGCCAGTCCGGTGCGTGGGGTGATCAGGATTTTTCATGGAGAGACAAACAGGCAAACATTAATGAAATGAGGAATGGGAAAGGAGGGGAGCGCGGGCATGGGAGCGAGCGATGTTTCTCGGGGAGATAACAGGCGTGAAAAGTGACGCGGCCTGCGCCACTGTTTGCCCAGCGCGTCCAGACAGATACCACTGTGTTAACATCTGTGGTGGGGGAAATTGGTCGGCTGTCTCCCCTCCCCACTTTGTTGTCTGCGCTCCATCAAAAGAGCTCGGTGGGAGCCCAGAAACGCTTCCACTCTCTAATGATAAACATCCAGCAGGATGAAGCGGAGGCACAGAGGAACTCTGCCTCCATCTCCTCTGCTGATACACGGGATCACTCAGAAAATGGCAGCCACGTATTGCGTGGCATGCACTTTAAACACTTGTTAAGGACACTTTCAGTCCTTAACAGTGCAGACATGTACAGTTATAATGAAGTCTCTGTATCTGTCCGTCCGAATACACACACAACAATAGGCTATGTAATATCAAAATATATATATTAAAGCACATCGGATTGGTGCTTCTTGACATTTAAAAAATACATTATTGCTTAAGACAAAAATTTAATTTATAACTTGAATTTGAAACATATTTATAAGTAAAACATTAATCAAAAGATAAGTAAATGCTACAGTTCAGTTTTATATGAATTATATATGAGAATGCTTTGGCCAATTGTCACAGTAGTTATGAAAAAAAAATTAATAATAAAAAATAATTTAATTACAGTGGCATTTCAAATAATGTTTTTTTTTTTTTTTGTAAAAAAGGTTAATGCAGTTTAAATTATGTGAATGCTGGTCCCAATAAGACTTAAAACGGATTATTATGACAGCTTAAACAATTAGTAATATAGAAAGGAAAGGAGGAAAGAAAGAAAAAAAGTACTCATTTATTAATTTGAGTATTAAAGCAATGATATATTTATTTTGACATGTTATGTTTTTTTTCTAATTATTTTAATAGCACTATTATTACCAAGACATGCACTACCATTCAAAAGCTTGAGATCTATAAGATCTGGTGGTTACATTTTATTTTAAGATTCAGTGCTATCTATTAGATATAAGTTTTACCTCAATAAACTCCCAGTTTCTTTAGGAATAGGGCAGAATTAGGGATGTAGAATATGGTCATGCACTTTATGAGCTTTACAACTACTAATAAGAATCAGTATAATAATAATAGGCATGCTAATAAGCAACTACCTAATACTGAGAATTAATCTAAAAGTGGGAAACTATTTATTTTAGGGTCTCTTAACTACTTGCTTATTAACATGCATATTACTAGAATATTAGCCAGTTATTACTAGTAATTAAGCACATACTAATGCCTTATTCTACACCCATAAACCTATCCAATAGCTACCTAACTTAACAACTATATTACAAACTATTAATAAGCAGCAAATTATGAATTTATTGAGGGAAAAGTTGTAGTTAATAGTGAACAAATGTTCCCTATTCTAAAGTGTTACCAATTTGGTAAGTCTCTTATACTCTCCTATGCTAAATTTCTTATATAAAAAATACAGCCAAACAGTAATATTATAACATATAATTACAATAAAAAAAGGTTTTCCTTTTCTCTATACTTTTTAAATGTAATTCATACCTGCAATGAAAAAGCTGACGACTTAACTCCAGTCTTCAGTCACATGACACTTAAGAAATCATTCCAATATGGTGATTTGGTGACATTTCTTATGATGAACAAGTTTTTTTTTTTTTTTAAAGAATTCTGTCAGTTTGACTTATCAACTTAAATTGAATCCTTGCCGAATAAATGCATGAACTTTTTAACATAAATAAATTATAATTAAATTAAATATCCTATTAATCCCAGAATATTGAATGTTAGTGTATTTTTATTATACCAAAAAACTGGAAAAAACAGAAACATTACTAAACTATCAAAACTGATTAAACAACAAGCAAGTACATTTCTTCATAATATTCCAAAAACTGCAGCAATACCTTTCTGTACTCTGTCCATCTCTTTAAGATATAGAAGCAGATGTGACTGCTTTATTGCACTTTCTGATGGAAAAGGTACTTTCAAAGATTTGTATGTTTGGCATGCCAATAAAACACCGTAATGGATCACAGGATGTCAGCGGTAAGTTGTTACCTGTCTCAAACTACACTGATTCACACGGCAATTGCAACTAGGTGAAAATTTCTCTCCCAGACACCTTTCAGAAGTTCACAACCATGTGGATTTCTCATGCTTGTGATAAAGTACACCAGCAAACAGACCGAGTGAACCTGCTAAACTGTGTAGGATTTAAACACAATCATGCATCTGTCTGAAAGCACATGTTTAATATTTTGACACGCTCGATCATCCTTAATATCCTATATTGCAAAAAGGGAAAAGGAAACAGCTGACCAAGGAAACTCAGCAAGCAGTCAAGCATGGCAAATACAGGCTAACGAAGAGCTCTTTACAAGCAGCAGCACATTTGATCAATAGCCACTATAGACTACATTTGCATTAAATCATGCATGCTGAGCCTGGAAAGCTTAATGCTGTATGAACTAGCAGATACATAAATGTTTTAATAAAGAAAGGAGAAACCGAAACCCCACTTAAGTCAGCGGAAGGCCTACTTTATTGGCACCACTCTGTTATGAACTGTGAATGCCCAACAGATGTTTAAGATCACCGGTGTCAATAGCTCATTAAAAACTTGGCAGGGCCGATTGGATCTATAACTCACCGCATTTAGAAACAGCCTGTTTTTGCACACTTTTTTTGCCGCTGTCTTTTTAAAAGGCAAACTGATGCCTCCGAGTATCAGGGCTTATTGACTTTCACAGTGCATACCTGCCATGTCATCCCAGCATGTGTTTATCACGGCACATTATGAATCATAGCAACGGGCCGGGGCGCGTGTGTGTGTGGCAGCCTCATTAAACCCGGCCCACTGCAAAATACTGCCGGTTACACCGATTCCCCAGACACGCAAAGGCTAACGCTAGGATGAGAACTCATATTTTACTCTCTCCCTCGCTGAGCCACTTGCTAAAACGGCACATCTCCCAAATGAGATGCGGACCAACGCATGAGTGGCTCGCAGAGGCAAGGAAGGGTATCAGGAGAGTGAGGTACGTGCGAAGAGCTGACTAGATGAGTACTTTAATCGGCATGGCATTTCCCGGCATGTCCTGGGACTCCTAACGGATAACAGTCATTTAGGAACGACTCGGAGAGGGAAAAACACACGTGAGTAATAGTGTGATTAGCAATCGGTGCTCAGGGCTGTTGATTTGCCCATCAGCAACCTTCTGTCATCTGGCAGCTTTATGTGTTTGTTCAAGGAGATTTTCGCTTGCTATAGCAAAACTAGTAAGAGCGGGGGGGCAGCTTAACCCAAATATTGCAATGTGGAGGATTCTTTGGAGCTAGGTGGCAGTTTTAGGCTTTGCTCCCTCTGGAACCAAGTATAAACACACACATAGAAACAAAATATTGGGATATCGTATTAAAAAAAAAAAAGAAGAAGAAGAAAACTCTACTCTGGGTGGAAATGTCAAGACAAGTTCTAAAACAAAAGTTGGGATACATTTCCTATCCAGTAAGAAATAATGTGCATAAATGGGAAATCTTTTACTGAATAAAAACCTTAACGCTCATCAAAAAAGATGTGACTATGAGACAGAATAAAGAGCCATCTCATTGCACAGAATCTCAAGTGTTAGTTTTGTGATTCTAAAATGCTTGAGTATGGCCTCGTAAAAGTGCTTTGTTATAATTAACTCCCAGAATTGCTCTCCCAAACAGCAGGCTCTGAAAATAAAATAATGTGACCGAACTCTGATGGGTGAAAACTATGAAGCTTGCCATTTATTGTGTGCAAAAAAAATTTTTATTACACAGTGCCTTCCCTTGCTGTGGCAAATTCTTTTTTCCTTCATAATATGTAGCAAAAGCTAATCAGGAAGTGACAGTTTTGTTCTCTTCAACTCGGTGGATGTTTTATGTGACATTCCAACTTTGGATAGAAACATCTAGTGGTAAATGTTACACATATGTGTACTTGTTTGTACACATACTGTAGCAAAAATCACCAAAAATAAAAAAAATTAAATTGCATGTAAAAAATAAAATGACAAAAATACATTTAACAGTTAAGTTATATAAATATTACTTCAGTACTTCAGAATTATGAGATGTCAAATTCAAGTAAATTATTCTCTGAGGAAAAAAGGGTTATGGACTATTCTAAATGCATGAGAACATAATAGAAAATCAGAAGGAACATTGTTTGAAGCATATGTTAGTTTGAATTTCTAATCTGAGGGGAGGTGGTACTCCTGAAGTTTTTAAGAACCACTGCACTAGAAAATAACATGTTATGATCTGCATGCTATTTCCAGAGGTGGTAAACATATGCAGTAACATATTATAACATAACATATTAAACATAAACTGTTTAATAAGGACATTATATCAATAAATGGTAGAAGTGTCACATTTGCCTTTCTATAGTTTAAATTCAATTAGAGTGCATTCCTCCACCGTAGATTGCACATTCCTCCTTTCTGTAGAATCAATGAGCAAGAGAGGTGAGTGAACAGCGTAAAATAACAATAAGTATCTGCAAATCTGACACTGGCAGCAGCACTGAAGCGATCGACTCCAATGAAAGGCTAATGAAGGGAGGGCTTAGGAGACGGCCCTTGTTAATGACTCTGGCAGACGGGATAAAATGGGTGTGGATAGGAGAGACTCCCCTGCCTTTCAACTATTAGACATGAAAGCACTTAAAACAGCACCCATCCAATAGGCCAGCTGAACCATGTTATGAGAGATTTACGAAATGTTTCTCAATAATTACAAACCAAATCTACCGCATGATACTTCCTACAAAAATGCAACAAGTGCCTATTCTTTTATTAATCGCATTTTAATCGCATATAAATATCTGACCTGAGAACAGTGAGAAGTAAGGTTTTTTCATATGGATTTTTAGTATACCATTGAATAATGACTGAAAACAGCCATTGTTCACTGACGAGCTGCGCAAATCCATGCTGATAATGAACGTGGATCTGCGCAGCTCGTCAGTGAAGAAAGGCTGTTAGTAGTATATACTGAACCTTGTCCTAAGGATAAGGATGTGAAATCACGCACAGCACAATATTAGTCTGTTGGACTTGGTTGAACAAAATAAACAATATTTTGTTGCTTAAGCTTATGTATTCAGTCATTATTCAATGGTATACTAAAAACGCACCTTGAAGACATCAATGGAAAACCTTGACAACAGATGAGATGGGCGGTGACAAGAGTTCATTGATCGGAGTCCATGAATGAAAACAGACACAAAACAAACACACACAGTTTGCCATGTTGCCTGAACATGACAATATAAATATACATACACACACATATATTTATAGTTTTTATGAATATAGCCACAGTATATTCTATATATATTCTATATGTTTTATAGAACTTACTTGGAATTTGACTAAAACAAACAAACAATGCTGTTGTTGTTATTAATTAATTATAATAAGTATTATTATTTTATTATATACAGGTTACGTGTATATAAGTTATTTATTTGTTATTATTATTATTTATAAGTAATCTGTATATTATATATATATATTTCACAGTTATCCAATTATCCATGGTTATGAAACTTTGGAGTTTTACATCAAAACTCTCATATAGTTCAGTAAGCAAATGTGCATGACGGTTCAGATGCTCTAGTTTTAGCTTAGATACGAAAGCCTGAACGCATTTGCAATGCATTCTTTCATCTTCAGACATCCGGTAGGAAGGTTTTACATTGCCAACTCTAATACAGCACATTTGCATGTCTGAATTCACAGATGACTAGATTTCTGAACGGCGGGCTGCCGGGGTCGTGTTTGACAGCAGCCAAATTTATCAGGGCAATCTGACTTTTAAATGTGTGTGTCACAAATACGATGAATTGTAAGGGAAACACTGATGGGGAGAATTGAATAAAAGTGAGCGAGCTATAAGAATGGAGGAAAGTATGGAGATATGTGATTTACGGCTCCATTATTATAGCACAGGGATGGGATTGGACCCACCATGACAGCACCGTAGATTGTTTTTTTTTTTCTTTCTTTGCCTACATATGTTGAGCTCGCTGGACCGAGACCAAATCTTCTCGAGTTACATGCACTGCTAAGAAGACTGCTGTTCCTCCAGCTGTTCTTTCTCAGTTCTCTTCTTGCGTTACACATGTTGTTGGATATAAGGGACAATTAGGTGCCTCAAACAAGTCTGAGGCTTGTCACAAAATCAGGCTGTTTATCAATCTCCATGCAATGTGTTTTCAGCAAGCTGTGTTGAATCCACATTGGTTTACGTGCGAGGTTTGAGGATTTAGGCTTACACTAAAACAAATATCTGTTTATGTTTGCCATTTACACAAACACACAGGGGATTCCCTCAGAAAGAAGTGCGGGCCGATGCTTTACTTAGGCTTGTGGTTGGATGTAAATTTCCATAACCGCAAGTACATTATTCAGGGGTCCCAACTTGTTTACATTTTTCAGATCTTTCAGTGAGTTGACAATATTGGTTAGTAGATAACAAAACAAATTTTTTTTTGACAAATTCATGATACCCCCTAACGTTTAAATTATGTCATCATTGACTTAATGTTGATAACAAAACAGTTTTGGTTCGCATTGACTTCCGTTGTAATTTCTGGGCACACAAGGGAAATCAATCTGGACTGAAACAGTTTAATTGTCAACATCCTTTAAAAAATGTTCTTTTGTGTTCTACGAAAGAAAGAATGTCATACAGCTTTGGGATGACATGACTGTTTTTATTTTTGGGTGCACTGTCCCTTTAAAATGAACTGACTCAAAAACAACAGTACAAATCAGACTATAACTCACAAGTTAAGTTTTACTCTACAGAAGAGCAATATTTAGCCTATTAAATGTTTTAGGTCAGAGCATAATTAGAAAAAAAGAAACTTTTCCTGGCCTGAAAAACATGATTATACTGGAACCCTGATTCTTGACCCACCAAGTGAACAAAATCATGTTTACGTTTGGGTTCAGCATGCACTCTAAGCGCAGTTAAGGAAGTGTATTGCCGTGATCGATTTCTGCCGGGCGGCTGTGAGATACCAAAGGAAAGCCCTCTAAGCATGGAGGAATTGTTACGGAGAGGAAACGTGAGCGAGGGTGACAGGCAGAGGAGGAGTGCGCAATATTAAAGGCCAGGCCTGTGAAGGCAAAGGTAGTCTTTATTAGGTTAGAGGCGCTCTGTAAACTTGTTACAGGCCGGTGTGTTAGATCTCATTCCCCCGCAGGGGCATGCTGGGATGGGGGCCCTGGAAAATGTCTCAGGGAATGTATTTTTTCCCCATAACCAGTTTAGTGCCAGCCACCCTCCAAGTGTTCTCCATCACTTAGCTTCACAACAGTTGGGGAACAAACGCATTAGAGAAAAATTGCCTCTGCAGTACATCTGTTCTGGCTGTCTATTGAGAGCCCAGGAAGATTTGCTACCACAAACAGAGAATCTGAGATTATCTCTAATGTGTTGCACGCTTTTCTGAACATTCATAAGTAACAAATGCTAAAAGTAATGATAACATTTTTTAAATTTAAATGTAAAAAGTTGCATCATTTCGATAAATGGATGAATAAATAATTGAAATGTAATTATTTTAACAATGTTTTTAAAAAAGTTGATTAATTAAAATAAAAAAAATAAAAAATCAATGAATAAATAAAATAAAAAATATATATTCCAAAAAAAAAGCATCGTTAAATCCAATAAAAATGGCAGAAATACAAATAATTAATCGAGAGCAAACATTAGTGTATCGTGCTGCATGATTCATCCTCCCATAAATTTGGGATCTAAAAGGGAAATCCTGCTGCATATTTAATAGGGTCATAAAATAACTGTTTATGCATTTTTAGTTCTAATTATTCACTGCCGTCTTTCGGATGAGACGTTAAACCGAGGTCCTGACTCTCTGTGGTCATTAAAAATCCCATGACACTCATCGTAAA
>JAUCNO010000425.1:8632699-8664284 GCA_032353835.1 Enteromius viviparus
AAAGAACTAGTACTCGCAAAAACACTCTGCTTAACACACAAAACTATCACAAAACTTCAGAAGACTTTGCATGTAAAACATAAGTTGTACGGAACTCTTTTCTGATACTTTTATAGTGATTTTAAAACTTAACAGTCACTATCCCATTTATTTTGATTTTAAGTATAGGATATACCTATAGGGTATACCTTTAGGTATACCTAAAAAAAAAAAGAAGCAAAACAACGATAATGATGATAATCTTCATTTTTGGTTGAACTATGCTTCTAATCCTGACATTTTATTTGAATTAGATGTTAATGTCTCAATTAAGACAGGGTACTTTCTAATACCAGAACAAGTCCTGCATATTGGCGTGTCATTAACGCTGGTTTATAGTAGGCCCACAGGCTGTGTCTGATATCATTTGTTTGAAATCACTTTAAGCACATATGTCTTTTGATTACATCACTGTGCCCTTCCATCTGCGAAAGGAGACCTCAGACACACTTGCCAACATCCCCTTTTAAACTCAGTCACCCTTGGTAAAAAGATCAACATATGCTCTTTTGGATGATGTTGTCCCCATCAGGCATCTTAACTAGCTAAACCAGGCTCAAATCAAGACTAAAAATCCTAAAACGCTACAGTAATGTCTAGTCCTTATTAAGGCCGCTTCCACGACAAACCTTAAGAAACATGGTCAAATTAACTAAATCTTCTTAAGTGAATACATCAAGCTTAACTGGAATAAGCTAAGCCTTTTGGAGTGTCACTCTGTAGATGTTTTTGTGAGATTTCTGCTAAATCCTTCACAGGCATCACTTGGCTTAATTCAATGAAGTTACATTTTGCTCACCTAAACTGACTCCAAAGTCATTATTATATAAAAACAACAAATAATACCATTTAAGTGTGACCGTTACAATATACTATCATCCTAAAAGCATGTATATTTAATGCAAATATTCTAGTTGTATAAGCCCCATTGATGGAGTTTCCTAGCTTTGTTAGGTTTAACTACAAAAAATATCGGCTTGTTTAACAAGCGGGGTTTGAAACGACACGTGTAAAGCAAACTTCTACCGCTGTTTCTTTAGAGCAAATCGTTCCCTCAAAGGCCCAGCAAGCCCCTCAGCCACAAAGACCCCCTCCCACTCCCTTCGTACTTCACACTCCGTTCACACAAACGTATGGATAAGTAAATTGTGATGATACTAGTGCTAATGAAGGGTAAAATGCTGGTTGGATGGGAACAGCAGCGGAATGTGGCGTGTGGGAAGGGATGGATGGCAGCCTGATGATTAATGCGTCAGAGAGCCGACAGGGGCAGGGCGCAGCACCAGAGGCCTTGCCACCCCTGCTCGCTCATTTGGAAATCTCTCTCAGCAGAGGGAGAGGAAGAAAGGACTTCTGCCGCTGTGACTGAGTCTCAACGGCAATGGATAAACAAATACCCCTTTTCCAGCAAAATGCTGCTGGTGAAAAGTCTTTCAGAGACGATTACATAACTGACTGCTGGAACATAAGCTGTCCTCAAAAAAACAGAGCGCATTATTTTTACCATCTAAAGTAACTTTTCATGCAACTATAAAAAGTCAAAACTAAACTATTTTATCTTTCAATATTGTTTTAAATATCACAAACATGGAAACACAGTCATACAAATTCTTTTTGTGTGTATATATACAGTTATTATACTATATTATACAAGTCAGTTATTTCTATCTTCTGTCTAGTAGGAAATATAATTTTACATTTCCAAACGTTCATTTTGCTATTAATTTTAATTATCCAGTGTGATCTAATGCACTCTTGGTGAGCAAGACAGACTTTCAAAAATAGAGAATAAAAAAATCTTACTGACCCCATCTTTTGTAGCGTACTTAAAAAAAGGTGAAAAAATATAGTTCAAAAAATGTTTATAATAAGAGCAATCTGGTTTTGTTCAATCTAATTCTATGTCAGTCTCTCCAGATTAGGATGTTGCTTAAAAACTTTACTCGAAATATTGGATATATACAGTAAATAGTGGATATTATTCCACACTGTTGGTGGAAAAAGGCCACAAGAAAACCACATAAACAAAAGGCCAGAGAGTAAAGAAAGAAAGAAAAAACAAAAGAAAGAAGATAAGACAAACACAGCAGAAGAGCAGAGACCTGCCTTGCCCTCTCTCTCTCTCTCTTCCTTTCTCAGCATTCCTCCTCTCAGCACGACGGTGCACCGCAAGGACCTCTAGCACCTGTCCCTCACTCTGAAATCAGTGAGCTGTGCCGGGAGTCACACGGCCTCTCTTCCCCATCCATCTAAATACGACATCCTTGAGCCGAGATTGCGCGGGCAGTTCGGTGTGTATTTTGCATTGTCTCCGAGCGGGCGTCCTGATCTAGGCAACGTCTGTGCACACAAGGATAAGAATCCCTGTGCAGGCGGCAGGAGATTAACTGCCCTCTGCCTCTCACATCTTCCACTATCGATCGCCACAGATAAAAAAAAAAAAAAAAATCCTCACACGCATTCACTAAGATGACATCACAGTCAAAGAGGCAGAACAAGGAGTCCTTGTGGCAGAGCCATGTCCTTGAGGTCAGAGGCAGTGCAGAGACAGGAGAGAAAGAGAGAGCTTTGCTTTTCTCTAGCAGCTGATATTCACGTCAAATAAATTCACAAATGAACAATTGTCACTTTAAGTTCATGCTGGTTAGCTTTGAGGATCTCTACTAGCATAGCCACAAAAGATAACTAAAGTAATATTTAATACAGATTTATAATTTAATCACTTTCTCTTCCGGGAAACACACTAAAAGTATTGATGACACATCCTGCACTGCACAGACTGTTGGCCAATCAAATGCTCTAGATAAAAACTCTACTCTACTCTTAAATTATAAGCACATTAAACTGACTATATAGTAGCAAACCTTGCTCATGGCAGACTTTTTAGGATAATTAACTCATAACTAACCAAAAATAACATTACAGATCATAAACAAAAAGAAAATTAATCTATTTTCATACTGAATAAAGATAAATAAAATATTTTTTTTTTTCCTGGTGCACATTAAGTTTTGTCATAGCTTCATAAAATAAAGGTTGAACCACTAATGGACTGTTTTTGCAATGTCCTTACTATCTTTCAGATATTGCTGCATTGCTGTCTATGTTAGAAACAACATAATTAATGTCAGAATTTTCATTTTTGGGTGAACTAACCTTTTAAGTGAACATTACATGGCAAAAGGTAAAGGTAATTTAAATGCAATACAAAAATAAAGTCAATTAACAGGCATAATGAAATATATATGTAAATAAATGATTTAACTTCTATGGTACTGATATCGTGCATTTCTTAAAATGGAACAAAAATGCTTCTTTTGAGTTTCAAGGTAAGATGAAAAAAAATAATAATAATGAGACATCACTGTTCCATTATGGACATGTTTTTGTGTTTTCCTGTGCTAATGTGTTTAGCTAGCACAGATCTTCTGGATCACTTTACAGTAATTTTACAAGAGCCAGCTAACACAATAATAGGAGCATCATCATCACGGCCCCTTTTTAGTATTAATGGCGAGTGTATGTCTTTGGCAAGACAGCGTTCTGTTTACAAGCAGAGTTGGAGGAGAAAGAGGGCGAGAGTGAGAGTGAAAGAGAGAGAGAGAGAGAGAATGCGGCATAAACCAAGCAGAAGGCCATGAAGGACTGGGGTCCTTAACAAGGACTGGGATTCATCCAATCCCTCTTGGGAGTGTCTTCTTCAGCTCACTTCTAATTTATATCCATACAAATAACTTGGCTTCGATTAATAACTGAAACGCAAGACAAAAAAATACAGTGCCTTTGCCAAGTGCAGTGTGTGTGTGTGTCTGAAAGAGACAGCATTTCTCCTGTGCCTCAGCATGTTTGGGCTGATAGACTGTGGAGGAGAAGGACATTAATCGTAAAGGCCTGCTGGAGTGTGGGCTAAAGTTGCTGGCCGTAATACTGTCTGTCTGAATCATCGCCCCCCCTTCAGGTCTGGACCGGGGCGGGTGTCTAGTTTTCCCTTCTAATGTGGCCTGACACTCAGAAAGAAGCATCATTCCTCCCTCTGTGCTGATGAGAGTCCATTAGGACAGGGACGATTTAGTAGGGGATATATAAGAGTGTCTGTGAATGTCTTTTATAGCTTTAGATTAAGAAAGCTTCAATATAGAAACTCTTGCTAAAACAATAACCCATAATTATTTTATTATTTTTAATGCTAAGGCTAAAGTTATAAATCAACAATGGCCGTACTATAGTTCCAATTAAAAATTATCCATGCTGAAATGAGGCAGCATAATTAAAAAAAAAAGAGGTGGAAAAAATAAATAAATGACCCCTGATAACTGCTACAGTACTGGCCTTGTGCAATTTAATTATTATAATTTTTTTTATTTGTATAGCAGAATTTTGTTCAAATAAATGGGTGTTTCACAGAACAGAGTCCTGCAAACCTACCAACAAATAGCTGGCACAGATACATAGCAAGCATTAGGGTTGGGTCTTTAATGCATCAAAGATTTTAACCTCGCCTGAAGAGAAAGGGAGAAAGTGGACATGGAATTTCACAGTTCGTTCTAATTTGATTCAATTTTGACTCACAAGCTTTGGTAACACTTTATTTTAAGGTGTCCTTATTGCATATATAATAACAATTAATTATGCATAATAACATGCGAGTACACCTAATCCTAACCATATAGTAAGTACATGTAGTTCATTAATATTACTCAGTACTTCTATACTGTTGGTACCACACTATAACACTGGAGTTAAAATGAACAAATTTTTATTTGTATATTATTTCTATACTTCTACTCAAATTAGTTTTAAACATACACACAATTAAATAGTGGCTGTCATAAAACCATGATAGGTTTATTCAAGCATAAATTACACACTGAAGAACAGTATAATTGTAATGAAACACTGATTAAGTGATTACATACCAATGGAATTGGATTTCTGTTATTTATATTCTCTCTTTTAACATACCTTCGGGTGTTTATTTTGTGCTGAAAATTATACTAAACCAGAGATGATAAGTTCAAGTGCACTTAAACTGAGGCGCTACAGAGACCTGTCACTTCAAAACAACATTTATTGTTTGAATACTGTAATAAAACGGTAGGAATTTTAAATCTGAGACTTTGTTTCATACCAAAAATAGATAAAAAGCACAATGTGTTTTGCAATTTAATGGATGGGAGGTTTGCTACAATGATCTGTTCAGGGGCTGAAAACATTAGCAACGATATGAGTTCATAAAAAAAAGAAAAGAAGAAAAAGTTTGTTTTACCCAGTCCTGGTATACATAATCAAAATATTTTCAGCTTAAATAAACTAGATTTAACATGTAAATAAACCTATACTGTATGTGTATGTGATGCAAAACACATTGTTCTTTATTCTTCATTGTAGTTTTATTCAAGTAATGAGACATTCATCGATGAATTACATCTATTTCAAACCTCCAATCGACACAAATGAAATGGTTAGAAGTACAAGCAAGTACTTATGAAATAAAAGTTATTCAGCCTTGTTGCAATGGATGAAATAGACTTTGCAGACATGATTCCACTTTATCACTAAGAGCATTTATGGTGCTTTTGTGTGCCTCTCTAACCTAAACATAACATTAGGAATGTAATGTACTTTATACAGTATAAAAGAAATATGAAAAATATTATGGTATCTTGAACCCTTGCTTGTCTTCAATGAGCCTTAGCAAAAAAATGGCAAGAAATAAAATGAGGAAGACCTGAGAGGCGCTGGCAAGACATTGATAGAGTGAAGAGTTTGAGTACGGTTTACTAAATGACTTATTTTACCGCCCTCCTTCAAAATACATTCCCCACATTTGAAGAGGAAATGATTGCATATCTGGAGTAAATGTGCTCTGTGAAAATGGAGAAATTCAACTGGATGAGACACCGGAGAGAATGAGGTGTAATTTCTGTCCTGAAAGGTGAGAGACAGATGATGTTAGAATGGACGAGGAAGATGGAGTGCTGTGGAGATACAGCACCTGTACCGGTGGAGGTAGAGAGAGCAGTCAGTGAGTCAGAGGCAGAAGAAAGGCGAGATGGTTTCGCTTATGACCAGCACTGCTAGCTGTAAAGTACAAGCTATTTGGAAAATTGGAATGGGAATGAAGAAGAAGGAGAAGAAAAAGAAAGAAAAACACACACACAAACACAAGAGGTAAAAAGGAAGCCATACCTGGGAACTGAGCAGCTCCTGTGTGAAAGGGGGAGAGGAAAAGAGAACATAATTAGGAGGAAGCCATTCACCAACAGACGACCCACAAAGTGTCATGCAGTCAGAGGAAAGAAAAACAGCACATTTGAAAATGCTATGTATTATATTGCAAAATCACAGTCAAACGGTTTAAAAACATAAGTCAATTAAAATGTTCTATAAAACAATATACAGCAGTTTTTTCATGGGCTAAAAGGGTTTTCCAATCATGTAATCATTGCCACTGGAATCACACTTTGTTTCACACTGCTTGCAGCAATTCTCACAGACAACATCATGGCATCTACTACTTCGGAATACTAGCATTGTCACAAATTTTGGTTTTGAGAGGTTTTTTATGCGATGGTGCAATTGCTTAAATTTCATATATGTGGTTTGTCTCTTTAAAAATGACTTTCAGAGATGTGAATGTGCTGAGAGCAGCCTCACCTCTGCCAGTTCTTTGGGAATTTGCCACTAACTCTGATGTCTCTACAGTGGTTAAACATGAGCTATAAATCTAATAGGCCATCTTTGGTCTCATTGATCTATTATTTGTTCCAGAGCAAACAGTTTTGGCTGAGGGCAAAGTCATATGCATATAGCTTTAGATTTTCTATAACTTTGATGCTGTGTATCAAAGCTCTGCCACTGGACTTGATTCAATTGGTTAGCAACTGTTTTTATATACATATATATACATAAGCTGAAGGATAACTGCTTTTATCAGATGCAGGTAATAAAACTCACTTAGTCCATGTCATATAATTCTAAAATAAAATAAAATGTGTTATTGTAGTTGTTATTATTGAACAGCTATTAAAACAGCAAAATACTCATGAATATAAAAAGAAGAAAAATTCATCATCTGGTCCCCGTCGAAACACAAACTCATTCAATGCTTTCTCTCGATGAGGCGCGCTGTGAAACTTCCTTAATTGCAACATGTCAACAGCACCTGGTCTTGAGCTCATCTATCTGCTGCTAAGGCCCCGAATCAGTAGCTTAGTTAATGCACTGCCTCTAGTACCCGCATAACAGTTTTAAAAAGCACTTAGAGCCAGCATGGCTTTATGAAACTGTGCAATGAGTCAGAGTCTGATTAGAAAAACAATCTTCTTATTAGCATTTTCACCAAATTTTCATCTTAGCTAATGTGCTAATTAGCATTCCTCTTCTGGGACCCAACGCAAAGCCATTGAAGATGGATATTTGTGCCTCAGCTTTGCTCAGAGCGTCTGCATGTCAATTGAATTTAAACAACATTAGAGAAAGTACACAGAAATCCATGCAAATATCCATGGGTGACCATGGCATAAATCATCGCTCAGTACCAAACAAAACTCTTAAAACCCAGCCGCTTGCAACAAGACCCTTGAGGCAAGATCTAAATATACCTCACAAAGCTTTGCATAGGCCTATGAAACAGCCACGATTCCTTCATCAATGCAGTGTTGGTTATGGTTGGAAACTAGCCTGGTCTAATCTGCAGGTCTTTTTTTAGAGATCGGCAGAGAGTGTTCCTTCTTTAGGATTTGTCACATGATTTGGTTGAGAGTCACAGGGAACCGGGGCCACCCTCAAATTTAGACCCCTGGAGCACAGGCCACACGAACTGGGTTATCCATGTTAAGTAAATGTCAGCCGTCAGAATAACTCTGCATTGGCTTTTCAGCCCTAGGCTTTGCTGGGGCCCTGACCGGAGAGCTAAGGGACCGCCCAGTCCGTGTCACACTCTCTCCCCTTCTCTTCAGGTGAGGTTAGAATCTCTGACCAGTGCAATGCATTAAACATGAGTTCTCCCACTTGAGAGATGCTCCCTACTCCAAAATGATAGGGACATTAACTTTGGGGTCAGCATGCATGAGCTGCATTAATGAACCCTTGTGTCTAGCTTTAGCTGCGCACCAACCCGAGAGCACTTCACATAGTCAAAAGCTTGAAAGCAAGGAATGTTTTAAAAAATATGCTCTCATAATTGGAAATATATTGAATGTACAGAAAGCCAGAGATTCATATGGTCTTCAATTCAATTCCAATCAAGTTTATTTGTATGGCACTTTTCACAATACAAATCCCTGCAAAGCAGCTTTTTAAAAAATTAATTCCTACATTATATTTAAAAGTAGCTTATCAGTGGCGACTGTTAAGATGATGTCTGTATTATAAAGCTAGTTATGTCTGTATTATAAAGCTAGTTAATGACATGCAATCAAACAGACACTATTTGATATATAATCATACAGTAAACACTATTACCAGCAATGATTATGTGTTGCAATAAAACTGTATAGTTGGTAACACTTTAGAATAAAGAGGACTTACTCACTATTAACTACGACTTATCCCTCAATAAATTCCTAGTTTGTTGCTTACTAACAGTTAGTAAGGTAGTTGTTAAGTTTTGGTTATGGTTAGGGATGTAGAATAAGGTCCTGTAGAAAAAGGCATTAATACATGCTTAATTACTACTAATAAACGGCTAATATTATAGTAATATACAGTACATTCCAATTAGTTAGGAGACCTTTAACTTAAATGATACCTGAATATTATATTATATTCACTATACACTATACACTTATATTTGTTTACACTTATACAAAGCAACTGATAAGCAAGGAATATAACTATTTATTTTTTTAATTCTTAAAAAATTGTAGTGAACTAATAATAATAATAATAATAGTAATAATAATAGTAATAGTAGTAAAAGCAGTGCTATAAAACAACAATGTATTATGTTCATAAATACATATCCAGCAAAAAAAAAAAACAACAACTAATTAATCACACAATTTAAAAAAAAAATATTTAAAAAAATTACTCCCGTGTTAACGCTATAATGCTGACATTTATTGCACAATAGCATCATCCTCATCAAAAACCTAGAAACCTGCTGTTCATGAGGTATTAAATTAAACATGATAAGTGGACCCATTAAAGCACAATTACCAGTAATCTGCAAATGCGAACATGAGAAAAGCTTTTTCTAGCTAAAAATGTCACTGGACAAAATCTGTCGGATTCATGGACATCAAAGTCAGTGACAAAGCGCAAGTGTTTCTAAGGATCAAGTCTTTGTCCTATCAGGCTGCTTTAGTCAGAGAGGATTGAAGCGTGTGTGTACCTGAGCCATAATAGGGAGGGATTTATTGTCTGTCTGCTGGGCGGTGATTAGACACCGCTGCTGCCACTCTGATAAGCCTCGCTGATGGGAATAGACACTCCAGTGTCCTAAAACCACCTTGGAGGAGGCCAGAGAGAGAGGTCACATCTGGCGGATCCCACCACCCGCCTCTGACTTTGAAGTGACTTTTGAAAGTTTCTTAAACTTTGGGGACACTTACCACTTCTTCTTCAGATTGAAGCTCATTAAGCAAAAAAAAAAAATAAATTAAAAAAAAAAAAAAAATATATATATATATATATATGTAGCTCCAATATTTTAGAATTCATGATCCAGCAGGTCTGCTTTTACAGATTAATTTCCTTCTGCTTTGGGGAATCCAGCAATGCTTTCTGACATTACACAGAACATTCATGAGAAGATTCAATGTGGGCAGCCAGAAATGCATGCCAGATAACCTGCCATGAACAGTTTGATATTTTCAAAAATTCTTTAAAAACTACCCTGCTGAATTTTCATGCTGGTCAGCACTGCCACGGTGCAACTAAAGGATGTGCAAAACTATATTTTCAAACTTGACACAGCACACTTATAATTAAAAAAATATATAAAGAGTTTATTTGATTTAAAGAGTTTATTTATAACTTTATTATGTTATCATGTTTTATTGTGTTAATTAGCTGTATTTATATTTTATTTAATAATCATTAAAAACCCTAAAATAACATGTATTTCTCAAAAAAATCACCCCATACAAAACTGCAGCAATTACTGTAACTTTAACATTCCAAATATATTTATTAGCATAATTCCATAAATTTGATCAATTAACATGAATTCCTTATACTACCAATATTTAACAATATTAAAAATGTTTTAAATGGCAGTATAATTAATTCATGTTCATTAATTTTTTTTTACTGAATTATGCTAATTAGTATATTTAGTATATAAATGTTATTTTTATTTGAGGTATTTTTAATTATATTTATATTTCAATATAAAAAACGTATTCTAAAAATATCCTTATATTAATATTTTAATATTCAGATTCTAAATTATTAAATAAATTGACAACAACAACAATACAAATAATTAGTAGCAGCACTACATTTTTAAACATTTAAATTTGTTTCGTGTTATACATTTTTTAAAATTTTTATTAGGGCTGTCAAAAATAATGCGTTACCGATGTTAATTATTTTTTGTTATTAATTGCACTAATTTTTTTTACGCATTTCATAAATTATTTGTCAGGAAAGTGGGAAAAAAATTGCCTCAGAGTAACTGCACTTTGCATCAGAAGTCTTTTAAGCTGACTACATTAAAAACTGAGGAGCGTCATTTTGCGGAGGCTTGTAAAGAACAGTTACAGTCTTTTGCACGTAAGTGGAGGCAAACAACAACCATTGGAATTGACAGTGCACATGACATGGTTGCCGCAATTCGTCTTACAAGTGTCACAGTGAGTCTTGCTGACAGCGGCTTTGTGAATGCTTTGGTAAAGGCAGCGCGTGACAGAAGCGTGACTGCCGTGTGCACTAGTTTTGGCGCTCCCTACTCCAGTCTATTTTGTCTTGGATCTCAAAGCATAACCTATATAGATCTAGCATCTGCATGCAAGCCTTCTGTTGCATGGCAAAATGTAGTATTTCTTATACAAAATGTGAGAAGGGTCAGACAGTTTTTCCTGAAAGGCTCCTATATTTAGTGCGCAAACTGTAATATAGACAGTCGCATAACAAAGTATGCTGGCTATGACATAAATCAAAGCACCTGGCACACAGTGTTCGGAGAATAATGCTGTAAATTACGATGCTCGTCTATAGCTTACTGCAGTGCAAGCCGTGGTTCAGCTGCACGCACAAATGCTGCCAGAGTGATGAAAGCACAATCGGCGCACACTTTTTCTGCTCTGCGTACGCGCTGCTTACACGCGCAGCGTGAAACCCGCATGAAGGTGAAAGATTGCTCTTATTGCAAAGACAAATATTATGGTATGTTTCAGCTTGATTTAAACCCCCATTATTTGGCTGTGTTAATAAACAGACATATTATGAAAATGATGTATCTGTGTCCTGTTATTTCTCTTTTAGTATGCATTTCAGGGGAAAAAAATAGTTAGGATTCAGGTGTAGTTGCAAATAGTGATTAATCCGAATTAATCCACTGAAAATCCTGATTAATTTGATTACAAATTTCAATCATTTGACAGCCCTAATTTTTATATAACAAAAACAAAACAAAAATTATTTATAAATAAAATTAATATACCGTTTTAGTGGCAGTTCTTTTATATATTAAATACAACACAAACAAATAATTATTAGTTTACATTATAATATATGTCAATAATATGCAATATTTCAATGCACCTTTCTAAAGAAACTTCTTTCAAAAGCAAACTTTTTAAGGATGGTGTATAAGATTGGATGTTTGCCAACTAATGGATGGTAAATCAGAAGCTCAGGAGTTGACATGTCGTCAGGCCCTGAATATTTAGGCATTCAGAGCACTGATGGAGTACTGTGAGCAGATGTACATATCCACAAACATGCAGCTTCCAGCCTGACCTGCTGAGCCTTCATGTAATTAAAAGGTTAGGAGAGCAGAGTCATATTTTCATCTCAAAAGGGATTTGATGGAAAGGGCAGGGTTGTGTGGCCTAGCACGATCCACACAACACACAGATTGACCTTCACATCCATGCCTTTCTGAACAGCATGCCAAAGAGACCAATTGAACACCTCTACTCAACACACCAGGAGGCCACAAGGATCGTGATGCTATCTCTTTTTAACAGACAATCAGAATCTGATTAGAAATCCTTGAAAAGAGGTGACATTTACATTCGTCACACTTTTGGCAAAGCTCAAACTAAAGGCAAGTCAAAAAGATAGAATAGAAAAGAAGGAGGAGGACAATGATAAGACCTGAATACTAACAATGCCGCTATTACCGTAGATGTTTAAAAGCGGATCTGAATGTTACAGGCAGTCGGTGAAAATAGCTTCAGACGAAAGTCATCAGGAGTTCGGGGACAGAACGGGGGCGAGACAGAGAACTGATACAGCAAAGGGACAGTTGGGGTGGACACAGATGAGACCTAGACACCAGAAAGGGAATGCTGCCATTAATTTTGAATGAGAGGCACAGATCTCAAGTAATTGCTCTCTGATAGCACACCCAGCAACTCTTCAATCTCAGGGCATATCTCTGTAGGATCACCCGAGGTAAAGTGACCCCTTATAACTCAGAAGTCACTCCATTTACGAAGGACCCAATGAAATCACAACAAGAACCTTTGAGGTCATCTATATGCTAGTGTACTCAAACGGCCTTTCTCCGTCAGGAAAGCAGACCAAAAGTATTGACGACTCAGGATGCATGGCACAAATATTCACCCAACCGAATGCTTCCTGGAATGAACAAATGTGTAGTAACTAAAGCATATTGGCAATTTCTTTCAAAGAGAGACAAGCTGTTTCAAACGTCCTGTTCTGATAGGAAATGTGTCAAAATAGCTGCCCACAAGGATGTATGACAGTAGAAACCAAACTAGTGCGAACATGAATGGACTCTTCCGAAACTAATTATCTAACGAGAATCGAGCAAAAGCAGTGAGCAGTGTTACTTCCTGCTGTTCGCAAATCGCCAAATTTTTGATGGGAATGTCAGTCACGTAATTCAAAAAAAGGTCCTTCAACCAAAACAAAAACAAATAAATAATTAAATGATAAAAAGCACCATTTCGTACAAAATCAGAACTGCACTCTGAATGCCTGACCCGCTAGAGGCCGTGGAAAACATTTTTGGCTGTTATTAGTGAAAGGAAAGGTCGGTGTTCTGGAAAGAAAAGGTTATAATCACAACACACACTAAAAGGAAAAACAAACATTTTTAAATGTTGGCTTCTCCAAAAAACAGACAAGGACAAGGTCATTTTTGGGTTTCTGTAGCCTGCACTCTTTGTGAGAAATAAGAAACGCATTTTGGGGGTTGCCACAGTGTGATAGAAATTCGCTGCTAACATGCTTTCTGGATGTGAGAGGAATAGGCTTTTTAAAGGTTTCCAGGTCTCTAAAAATGAACTCAAACTTTGCCACTTACTCGAAATGAAGTACTTTCTGCTATAAGACTGTACGGCTTCTCCAATTTGAGCAAGAGAAGTAGCCTGACTGCACTTACATTATACACTGTGTAACCTGTATACAGTTACACTTCACCTAAAAATAGTCAGTCCAAAGAGAAACCCATCACTTTAATGTGTAATTGTGGGCACGTGTCTTGATTTTTAACCAGTAAGATTCCACTATGGGCGGAGCTACCTATAAACAAATTACACAACTGACTAAATGTCCTGTTGCTTGTCATAGCTGGTTACATGACATGGTATTAAAGGGTTGAGATCAAAAGATGGGAACTGTTGGTGAAGGATGGATGGTTGGTACAGAGATTAACACAGATAAAACATTCTCACGATATTCATGATGCTGTAGTGGTTGCTGAGAGACTACACATTGAATTCAGTCTCGCTTATTCCGCGGTTGCCTTTGTTGGTTTCTCCCCCTCGCTCTCAGGTCTAGCTTTTTACTTAATTAAATCAGCCGAGCCCTCATATCAGATATTCTTTAACGGAATACTAAAGCATATCCATTCCCTAATGCCATTATAGCGAGCGGAGGGCAGGCAGATGCTTTAATCCCCTGGATCAGCCTACACAAAAGAAAGAGAGGCCGCCAGTCTGCCATTAGCCACATATTTGCTCCTGGGCTGGGAACACTAACCTGAAGCACGAATTCTGTGCCTCTGACAGATATGACAGGCTCTCCCTGGGATGCTCACCAGATGAAAAACTCCCTTTTTCAGTAGTTGCAGAGGAATGACTGATGTTTTGACATGGCACAGTGGTGCCCCCATTTACCATGTTCTTTTCTTCTCCATACCGCAGTGGTTGCGGCAAAAGGTGAACCAAAGTTGTCAGAGTAAACAAACAAATCATAGACACCCGTCATGAAAAGAGAAGGACTTTAGGTGCTAAGACTGAACCAAAAGGACCTGACATTTATTTAATATAGTGGAATTAAAAACAAAAAACAGGAAACAAAATATGCATAATATATAAATAATTAGATAAACAAGGACTTTATAACTTCTGATCAACTACCTATCCAACTAACTAACTAAAGGAGATTACTAAGTGTGTATTTGTACATATTACTTTATCTGTAACTTCTAATACCCATACTAAGTAACTAGTGAGGTAAAGACAAGTGTGTTATAAGGGAAACACTTCATTTTAAGGTGTCCATAATACACAGCAATTAACTAGTACGTACTTAGTAGTAGCCATTAAAACAAAATATACTTACCATGTAACTATGTTATGGAACTTACAGTTTATGTAGACGTAATACACTGATACTGTACTGTAACACATTTGTAACAGGCAGTCTGTTACACAGCTACTCATGTCACTGAAAGATTGTCACATACGTGTGGCAGACTTTATACAATGTAATCATAAATTCAAGTACACAGACATAAGCTACTAAAAAGACACTAAATCAAGATATTTAAGTATACTTGATGTGGACCTATACTGTACATCTTATCTAGCTGCACATTCATTTGATTTAAACCATTAGCACACATCTTAAATACATGTAATACTTCTTTAATTGCATTACAGAATATTACACATAAGCTACATAAAATAAAGTGTATCAAGATTTTATTTAAGTGTAAGTACGGTAGATGCGTAACAGACTCAATGTGTTACATATGCTTAACAGTAGCTGCCTATTACATCTACATAATTATAAACTGTGATTACAGGCTGTTCCATAACTTAGTTACATGATAAGTACATTTTATTTCATGTAAGAACAATGGCTACTACTAAGTTCCTAATTACTAAGTACCTACTTTTTACTATGACACTTTAAAATAAACTTACTAGCTAACAAACAAACTAACTAGTGAGTGTATGGGTCGTAATGGCTATTGACATAAAACTGCCCATATTACTGTTGTGGGACTTCTGATAAACTAGCTAACTATAGAGATTACGAAAATTAAGTTGCAAGGTGTATTTAGCCAAAATGGTCCACATTACAATAGTGGGACTTTAGAACTTGTGATAAACTATCTATGAAAATCATGAGTGTGTTTTAAGGTGCCTATACTATAGGGGTAGGACCTTTCAACTTTCAGTAAGCTAATTAGCTAAGTAACAAACTAGTGAGAGTTAGTTAGTTTAACTTCCAAGCTAACTAGCTGACTAACATGGAGATTATGATTATGAAAAGTGTTTTTCAAGGTATTTTGGCACAACTGTCCATATTAATGTGGTGAACTTTTGATAAACAAACTAGCTAACTAACAAACTATTGTCTATTGAGCCAAAAGTGCCTTTAGTATAAGGTATTGTGAAGTAGTTGCCACTATTGTGTTCTATTTTGTGTGTGTGTCTGTAGAGAACACAATAACTTTCAGAAAGCTGTAGCGGGGAAGATAAAAGTATGCACATGGGTAGATGCCCTAGAAAGCACAAGTGTATTCCGCTCTCACGGCCCATCTATGCGTTCAGGCGCTTGGTTATATGGAAAACCCTACTGAGCCTCAGGCCCATTACGGTTATTCTCGACAACCCCGGCATAATCCGCTCATTTTCGGGGTCATACCAAATCATTATACAGTAGGGTTCCATTCCTCCAACATAAATACATGACCCTAGAGAACTGCTCAGCCCACTCTCTGTCTCTCTTCCTCAATCACTGGCTTTCCTAGCTCTCTCCCACTTTTTATATGAGTCTAGAAAAGCGTGTAATTAAATCTGCAGAGATTGCATGAGCAAGAACAAGCGATGCAGTCAGGCAGAATATGTGCATTCCTGTACAGTGGGATAAACAGAGGCATGATGAAAGACGGAAAGTAAGTTTGCTCTGTATCTGACAAGGCAAAAGACACATTCTCGCAGCTCCAAAGCACACGCGGAAGGGTTTTTCCCACTGCGCCGCGTCAAAGGCCGGGTACACTCATTTTCTGCAGCAAGGGCATTTTTTTTTACACATTCCCATATTGCTTTTCTACTCATCTCAAGTCCTTAAATCCCCTGTAGAAAAGTATAGCATGCCAAAAGTGATAAAGCACTTGTACATATTCCATAGTCTATGTCGTAAGATGCACAAGGGAGGAATGAGCCGTGAACGAAGCGACTTGCTTCAGTGATTTGTAAACAAAGCAAGTATATGTTCATCGGTTTTAATTGAAAAACAAAAAAAGATCATTAGGAAGGTTGCGCATACATCCATTTCATCCCGGGAGTCGGTGATGCAGATGGGACGGCAGTGTGCTCTGCCTCTAAAATCGCCTTAGGATCCTGTAGCACTTATATAAGTAGCTCAGAGCTCTGCAGGGAGCACGTACAGAGCATCGAAGAACGCAAAGGCACCAAAGGCTGACAACGCATTGTTTTTGGAGTCCCATAAATAATTAACAACAATGCAAGCTATTTCCATAAAAATGGAGGATGCTGTGAACGCAGATCCTCTCCAGCCTTTGGCACTACCTCAAACAAACCGTTGTTTTCGGTATCACGGCACCTGTGATGACATATAGAACGTTCCCTTCACTTTGATGCCTGTGGAGAAATGACAAAAATGTCCTCTGAATAAACTCCAGTGTGCATCTGTTACATTTCTATTCCTAAAACTGTCTGATGGGACGACACAAAATCCCTCCCTGAGGCTTTGAGCTATATTTTTCCTCATTCAGAGAAGGGTGAGAGAGAGAGAGCGAGGTAGATTGTGCATTCTGGCTGGAAAAGGGGCAGCTGCTCCTTCAGGAGCCATCATTCATCATCCTCTCAGATGGTCTTCATCTCCTCCTGCTGCATTCGAGGCTAAAACACATTTACCTACAAGGATTTCTGCAAGCTAAGGTGCTCAAGCCCAACTTGGTAGGGATAGAAACTTAACAGCATGCATTCGGATACTTGACCCAAACTTTCCACATGATGAGATGAACTGCTGACGCAGTATTGCTGTCAAATGCATTTAGAGTGGGTGCCCGAAACAACGGAAATTAATTGTCAGCTGTTGTTTTAAACCGCCCCAAGTTTTCAATTAATCTACTGACATTTAGCTACAAAAGAACTGATTAAGGAGAAAAGGTTACATTGAAGCTGAAGCTTTCTGACGGAATCAAGCTGGAATCACGTGATGGCTTTGTTATTTAGATGGAAATGTGACTTTGAATGAAAAACAAATATATTGCTCTCGAGCCTCAACCAGTCATGTGAACAAATAGTCCCGCTGCTATGCATGCCATCGTTCCACGCACAGGACTGATTGTGCTTGCTTGCTGGATTCATGTGAAGTGCTGCTTCATTGCTATTATACGGGCAGGATTCTTCAACAATATTGTGCTCCCAGCCTGAGGATAGCCTCTGAAAATTGAACTCTTATGAACACCCGTTTTCTGCAAGGATACCAAGGCAACAGGGTTAAAGATTGTGTTAGTTGCAAGAGAGAAATGGAACTCTTTGAGAAAGTATTGCATGCCAGTCAAACCTAAGGCTAAAGGGTATCTATGGTGGATTGGAGCTGAATTTTTAAGTCATTTGTGTATGAAAACGAAGATATGGAAGATTAGCCTGATGCAGGTGATGATGATAATAATAATAATAATAATAACAGGGCTCCAGACTGCGACCGAATGGTTTGCCTTAGTGCTACCACCACATTGTTCAACTCTTAAGTGCTGCCATTTATGTTGCATAACAAAACCATCTGGTTTATACTCATGCATGTCAGGAGGACATGTTCATCAGAAAAGTTCAGAAGCATGCAATGATTATTAATCCCATGTTGTAGCAAAAATGCAAAATGCGACGAAATCATGTGCTCATGGGCTAACATCTAGATGCTTATTCCAAAGTGCTTGCATTTGCGGTGTGTTAAATGGGTGCCATGGCTTCGCCAGCCTTGTCTATATGGGTAGAGCAAACTACTTTGTTTTGCATCACTTGCTGGTGCAATGGTGCAACAAGAACTCGCCGTTTAGATGTAAAATTCTGGCAGACGTGAGAGGTGTTGACAGGTTCCATTGCCATGTAAAGCAATATTAAGAGTGGACGGTTTGCACACATGCCTCTGCAGACCGAGATGGCTCATCCATGCTGTCAAAGGCAATAACACAAGCACTGGTCTGTTACCCATTTTGAGCGGCATAAGGTTTATATTCACCAAAAAATGTCATGGGCCGATATCCATTCTTGTCCAGGAGACAGAATCGGCAGACACAGGTGCCACTAATCAATGGTGTCCGCACAGACATGACTGCGTGCACCTGCCATATTGGCACATTATGCCGCTCCGTAATTCAATTTGCCACTCTATCCCATTTCCATGGGCTGTCATATTTACATCGGCCTCCGTTGGAAAACACACTACAACTCTGAATGGGTAGGAAATGGAAAACGGTTGGAGGACTAAGCGACAGAAAAACAAGCTCCGTGATGTCTCAATCAGAAAGAGACCCAGTATCATTTGGAATTGGATTATGGGGGAAAGTCAATACCAAACAAACAGCTTTTCCAGTTAAAGCTTAACTTACAAAAGGTATTAAGATTAGAGCGGGTGATAAAAACCGAGCGATTCAGTGTGTCTTTTGTCTTGGGATTGTTGGCGGAGAGAGTGCCAGCATCAGTTAGAGGCCGTTTTTGTCAGATTTCCATATACTGTGCCGCAAGCCGTATGGATTTTGTCCAGTGTTCCCTTCCTGGAGTCTATGGGGGAGACTTAGAAGGGATCTGGCAGCTTGCAAACGTAAACGCTAAGTGACTGATAAGGTGTCAGTGCTTGACAATGCTGCGGATTGCTTACATAACCCGCGTCTGAAGTGTCATTCCTCCTTATTTCTTCCTCTCTCGCACTTCATCTATACGGAGCGCGAGGGTGAAAAACAGCTTCATCTTCCTCTGGCCACAAATCAGCGAGGTGACCAGAGATCATCTTTTCTAATGTCATCTCTTTTTATCTGGTGCTGACACACACCCAAGTGCACCACGGGCCATTTGTCCCAATAAAGGTCACGCTGGTGTGGATAACACTCATTTCCAGGCTTTAAAAGTCTTGTGTTAAAACGCGCTAAAATTGGAACAATGTGGCTACAATGCTGCTTTTTCTTACAGTCATAAATATTCCGCAAGGGTTACTTTTCTTTTCTAGTCTCTTTCTACTTGCTCTCACCTGCTCTCCCCCCACGCCGCACCTGGGCTCCTCGGAAACACGGTCCTGGGATTGCATCCCAGGGTGGTAACATCCATCAACTCTGACACCAATCACCGGAAACCCCACAAAATGCTTCCTCCAATTTGTTTGCTATTTCAATGTCTTTCAGTGAAGCCTCCATCACACCTGTCACAACCACCTGCTACCTATTCCACAGAGCAGGGTAGGGAGGGGGAGGGAGAGTTTATAATCGGGCAGAATTGCTAATCTTTAGCCATTATTTTTACTCACCAAATGCCATTCTGAACAAACACTCCTCCAGGCTAAAGCACAGAGCACTGCTAACACATACATCTGCTACAAAGCAACTCCATTTGTGGGAAAAATAAAACACATTGTGACTGAAGTGTACAAATTCTAACTAAAATTGACCCCATTTACTAAACATTTCAGGTCTTATTGTGCACAATTATCAAAAAAATAAGAGGTACAGCCGATTTATTTATTTCTTTTTTTTACATAGTTAATGCATCAAGCATCATAAAACAGGTTTTACATCTTTTATTCATCTTTGGTGTACATTCATGTACCATGCCATTCCAAAGTTTCATATACATGAAAGACGTCTTTTCAAAGCTGCATTCATTAAATCAAAAATGCATTAAAAACAGCAATACTGCAAGTATTATTGCAATCTAAAATAACTGTTTAATATTTTACTATTTAATTTTGATGTGCTTCAGAAATATATGAATAATATGCTGATTTAGTGATCAAAAAACATAATTTTTTCATTAATGCTGAAAATAGCTGCTTCTTTAATTAACAGTACTGTAAGTTTAAATGAGCAGTTTTTATTTGAAAAATATTCATATAACATTATAAATGTGTTTACTCTAACTATTGATAAAGTTCATGCATATAATGCAAAAACTTAACAAAATGTTGGTATTCTGTATATACTGTAATTCATATTTACTCATAAATATCTATGCTAATTTACACAACTTGAAATATTAAAAATAAAGACTATACTTAAGTATAAACAATATTTAGCTTACTTATAGTGTATATAACAGCTTAATGATGTTAATGTAACAAAAGTTACAGCTATAATAGCAAACTATGATAGATTTGAGAATGAAGGATCACCATTGAGATACTCGAGGGTGGACTTGACCTTCAGCCTTCATATCCCGATTAAAGAGCCTCTTTAAAAGTGCTTGCCAGAAGTGTTTTGGGAGGGAAGTAGTCCTCCATAATCAACTGCAAACACCATTCTGGGAAAAAAACATCTACTTTTCATGAACCAGACTATTCCTGATCGAGTAAATCAAGCTTTCTACATTTATTTTCTTGTTAGCGCTGCTTGCTAAGACAATCACTACTATTTATGCTTGCACTTAGCAATTTGAACAAACCCCTAAACTCAAATATGACAATAACTCACTCTGTTAACCATGCAAATAACCACTCCAAGCATTTTAAAACCACAAAGCAATCACTTTCACAACTACAATGGCTTCCAAACACAGGTTAGATAGTTGTATAAAAATAGGCTAATCCTGAATCCAAGCTGGACAAATGCATTCAAATCTAATAGTAATGACAACTGATAATTTAGTATAATTGAGATGCTATTAATCTGACTTTTAGTTCATTATAACAACAACAACAATAATCAAATGACTGGGCAACTTAGAAGGAAGTGCTATTCTTAGCCGGCGGAGCGCGGATCCCTTAAGAAAGCCCAGTGTTTCACATTAGCAGTGCTGTACCCCCCAGTGTCCATACTCATCAGAAATGATTGCTTGTGTAAGGCTTAGCCAGCCACTCACACACATTTCAAGCTCGCAGCACCAGGGCAGGGGCTGGCTGATGCAATCGAGCTCAGTTCTCTCCCTGTCGGGCATCTTGCCTGGTTGTGTGTATTTGAGTAAAGCGCTGGGAATCTGACAGTGGTCTGACATTGCAGTGGTCTTCTGCTAGAAACGCCCCCACTCCCCCACCTCCATCTCCTGCCCGTCCTTGAGACCCAAACAAAACATCCAGTGCTGAATTTGAGTCAATCACACGTCAACACGTGCTCGGCCCCTGACAAGACACGACACCACATGCTAATGGCTTTCACCTGTGCCTCTGACAGTGCCTCTCACTCCCTGCAGACCAGGGAAACTCTTTTCAATGGCACACAGTGAGGCAAACAGTGAACATGGACATCACACATCCAGCCTCATGGCTTTCTAGGTACGATCGATCAGGCATGGTCTGGAGAGTCGCTGAACTTTCTGCTTCTTTTCTGACTTTTCAAAGTGTGCAGAACTCCTACTCAGGGTAAAGCGAAGAAACATCTCTGCACAGAGAGTCTGGTGCCTTCAATTAGAAATCATCAATATTTAACATGACCACACCATCAAATATGGATATATCTCAACTGTTAGGGTTCCTCTAATGTATAGCGTAGCTTCTTTGTCCCACAAAAGGGGTCTTATGGCAAAATCAAAACTTGATTTCTCTTGATTTTTTTGAACATGACTGAAAACCTGCTGTAACTTTTTGAACTCAGACGTCGTCACCAGTCCAAAAGAGCATTAGGAAGAAACTGTAGGAAAATTCTGTGTTGGGAAGTCTGTTCCTAGCACACCATCCCTCAGGTCATTCAAAACCTGTAACACCTTTCTGAGCCCTAACATGACAAATGGGCAGTCGTGGCCTAATGGATAGAGAGGAACCCAAAGGTCCTGGGTTCGAGTCCCAGGTCTGGCAGGGATTGTAGGTGGAGGGAGTGAATTCCCAGCACTCTCATCACGTTCAAAATCTGTCATCATGATTGAGTTGAGACCCTTGAGCAAGGCACCGTTCCCCCAACTGCTCCCTGGGCACTGCAGCAATGGCTGCCCACTGCTCCAGGTGTGTGTTGTTCACCTCTCACTGCTGTGTGTGTGCACTTGGATGGGTTAAATGCAAAGCATAAATTCCTAGTATGGGAAACCATACCTGGCCACGTCGTCCTGTCCTTCCTTAATATATATATATATATATATATATATATATAATTATTATTATTATTGTTTATTTTTTTAGGTATTTTATTCCAGTTGTGGAACAGTTTAAAAATTGGCCAAAAAAAAACAATGTAGCAAATGCCATAAAACAATCTAAAAAATATTAAGACTTTTAAAAACAATTGTCATTAACTTTTTTTAAATGCATTTCATTCCGGTGATGAAAAAGCTGAATTTTCAGCCACCGTTACTCTAATTTCTTTATCACACTTAGCTTAATATTGGATGAAGAGCAAGGTAAAAAGAGCCCAATTTTATTTTAGATATGAAGTTATCATCAGTAAAGATCAGTAAAGAAAGTACTAATTTAAAAAGAAATGCACTGACTCTTATTCTTCCAACAGAAGACCTGCATTCTTTGTCTTAGCGGAGCTGTTGGTTATTTCACATCTGAAGAGCACATTTCTTAATTAAACAGCGAAAATGAACTGCTTGATTTTAAGTGTCTGAAGAAAAGTAGAAAAAGGCAGTGACCTCAGCGCAAGGAATGAAATATTAATACAAAGATGTACAATACGACCCTTTTAATGTTCGCAAGCAAAAAGACAGTGACCAAAGCATTGAGATCATTAAAGAGTTCAAATCAATTAAATAGGATTTAGATATTTCACATTTTAACAGCAGGGATTAACATCGTTTAAACTCAACCCAAACCCCACATGCACTTAAGCCGCTTCTGATGAAAAAAAATCCCATAAAACATGTAAACATAGATGGCGGCCTAAAAAAAGCACACATTTGTTGGGTTCAACTCCAAATCCTGTGTGTATACTGATGGAGAGCCCCTTAACGCATGACACAGTTAGTAAATAGACTTATAGTGTTCGTTTCGACATTAAAATAAAGGGGCACGCTTGTGGGAAGAAGAAAAAAAGACATGCTTGCTCTACAAAGCAAAGCCACAGTGGGTTTATGTAATTGGGTTATTAGTGTTTAAATGGGTACTGCGGGCCTACAGCCCCACTCAAACAGGTCCCCTGGTGGAGGAAAGGCAAGATTTTGTACCCCAATAGTGGGTTCCTCACAAAAATGTATTTATCAGAGTCGAAACCCAACGAAAATCCTGCCAGAGTCGAGATTTACAGCTGTCTGGGCATGAAAGAGCAAAATTAGAGCACTCCACAATATGACTGGGATGTCTGCGTGTCTGCCATAGCTAGATCCAATTCCAGCCTGGCTAATCCTTAATTTACTTAGCATGGAAAACCAGCATCTTTGTGCTTGCCAATTTTTTTAGGTAGGGAAGAAATGATGTCAAATTCTAATTACATTGGCTGATTTGATGCAACATTACTGTGATTCGCCTGTTACTGGAAAACAACAGGTACTGTCTGTCTCTATGAAAAACAACTAATCGATCCGCTAAATTGCATATTATAAAAAGCCAAACAAATGGACACAAAGAGACGGAAAGCATCCAGTCGCTCGCATGTTCAGACAGAAAGATCAATCGTCTGCGAGTTATGCAAGAGAAGATGCGGTTAGAAAGCGACGCTGTTATCCATCAGAAAAATGGCACTGTCACAGTATTTAGAGAGCGGGAAACTTCTACATGGTAATATGGTGATTTGACAGCCTGGTCTCGATGGAATCTCCACATCTGTGCTGTCAAATTCGGCCAGCTCTTCCTCTATTGTCACTTCCTTTTTCATCCGCAGTGGAGCACAGATCACAGACTGGCCTCTCTTCTCTGTGAGCTCAATAATGGATTATTAGATTTTACATTATTGTACAAGACCTACAGCACAAAGGAAAGGAAAATAATGAAACTTCATTTATCCAGCCCCCTTTTTTCTGTTTAGTCTTGTATTCATAAAGGAAGCAAGCCCGCCCTTCTCATCTTCAAAAGCTGTGGTCGCGTGCTGCTTTGAAGAACGCGAAGGATGCTTAAACATCACCGAAGAGAGGGGAAATGAAATTCGGTTGCAATAATAAACAGCGTTTTGAATGCGGGAGCTCGGCTTAAAGAGGATGCCAGGGGTCTCTGTGCCAGGTTCCGTTATTTATACTACGATATGTGCATTGCATGCGAGAGCAGATTACGTGTAATCTGTGATCAATACGCTCATTGATTTGCAAGAGCTTCGCCCTGTCAAAAAAAGCAAAAGCAAAAAAAAATGCTGATGAATGAAAGGTCATGTGCAGAAATGGGGCATTATGCCTCGAAATCAATCGGCAATCCACATGTGAGGATTGTAAGTTGCTCAAATGCGCAAACAAGCATTAGAGAACAAACTTAGTCGTCAAAACTTGAATTAAGCCGCAAAACACTGCTATAATAATCAGTGCTGCTGATGTCAGTGATATCCAACGTTTTAACTAAGCAAACTCTGAAAGGAAGGCTAATTAGGGCCGGATTAGTCAGATCCAGCATACAGACTAAAAGCTCTATTGAATATTGCCCTCCAGCGACTCAGAGGAGGGGAGCACAGTCAGACAGAATAGTCCACATGGTACACAGCTGTCTCCTACGCCGCTGATCGCACTACATGTTACACGGAATCGCTGACATCCATCAGCCATCGATTTTGCCTTTTTTCTTGTCAGAGCTAATCTTTTCACTGCTGTTCAGGCTCAATTAGATTAAAAACAGGACCGGGCCTCATCAAAACATGCATCCCGCTAGTTACGCTGCTCGCTAGGGTAAATAAATGCAATGGATGAGCTAAATGAAACGGATAAGGAAGCGCAAGGTCACATTCAAGGAAAAGCCTATAAATATCTACAGCCCAAACCTCGACTGTAGCTAAGAAGTAATGTCAATAACAAAAACGCTTGCTCATCACAACCAACTTGAATATACTTTCCAAGAGAAATGGTTTAACATTGTGTTAAGAAAACTTCCATCCATGCCAATACACACATATTTTTTATATTTGTATATAATGAATTCATTATTCAGAGTACTCTCTTTGCATACCCTTTTGAACAATTTTTGGCCACTTTCCAACAGTTTCTTCTTTGATATACGCTTTATGCTATTTCTAGAGCAGGCACCAAACCCTGATTTTTTCATTTGCAGCCACACACCAAAAAAAAGAAGAAGCTAGTTGTGCCACAGGTTAGTACGAGGCAGAAGCGTCCATTTCACACATGATGTTGTCAAGTTAAACACAGCCCAGCTACATTAAGCACTTTAGCCCATGCTATTGACAGCCAAATGAAATTCATGTTTGGGTTGAAAGTAGAGAGGCTTTTAAATGAAAAAAAGCTTGCAACAGGGGTGACAGCCAGTTGAGTTTTCACAGTAATCTATGTCCTTCCCTGAGGACAGGTGGAATTAACGAGGACCAGATGGCAGTTCCTGTAAGGTCACGGCGTTTGCATCGAAATGCATATTTCTCGTTGTGTCATTAAGCAACTTCTTGGTACAGTGTTCCAGAATGCACAACGCATTTGCTTTAGTGCAGTGCAAACAATTATTATTATTTTTTTAATCATGTTTTTTAGTTTATTCTTTTTTTATTTATAGAAAGTATGTATTAAAATGATCTTTAAATGGTCCCACATTAATTACAGATACATACAGGTTTTTTTTTTTTTTTAGATATAAGTACAATGTAAAAACATGTACAATATGTACACAATAACTGAACTGTATCAAAGGATTTATATTAAGATTATACGTCACCAAATACTGAAATAATGACTGCTGAAACTTCAGCTTTATAACATTTATATTTAAAAAAAATATATATAAATAAACATATTTACAAATGAATAAACTAAACAAAAAAACTATTCTGTCCTCTATTTAAAAATGATATTGCAGGAAAAACAAAGTAATTCCAGGTAATCAGGCATATTTAAAATATATTTGTATTTTAAACTATAAAAAACTAAAGTAAAAGAGTAATTTAATTATCATGTCTCCACTGTAAATACTCGAAAGCCATTAACCCTAAAAATTCAAGTGAAGCAGCTTGAACCAATGGCAAAGCTGGCTGACTTGCTACAGTAGGAACCAGCACTCAAAACTTGCTGTTCTTTTCACTGGGGCATCAGATGCTTAAGCGTATCAAGCTCTCCAACAGGTTGAGAGAAGGAGCATACAACACCTTTAGCTAAATTGGCCCCCGAGCGTTGTGTGTGTGTGTGGGTTTAGTGAAGTGCTTCCTGATGGTCTACCTCCAAGTATATCTGCATCTTCAGCCAAAGCAGGAGCCCGCAGATGCCTCCCCCTCAACGGCACGACTGAGGCAGCTGTCCTGAAGCCCTCAAGTACCCTCGGCTTCTGTCACGAGAGCGCGTCCATGCCCGTGTTTTGAAAACGAGTCCATCCGTCCGCATTTCTAAGTGCGTATTGCTTCACAACAACACGCTCAGCCATCAATCCAAACCACACTGTATGCGGCTCATGAAAAATGACGTTCTCCACTCCGCAGAGTTGCCTCCTAAGGACAACAATCCCATCATAAATCAGCTAAAGTGGTATGTATTTCAGAGTGCAGGCACTCGTGCTATAATAGACCTGACTGCTAAATAGAGCTCCAATTTGATTAAAGGTACAGAGGAGGGGCCTGAATCAATACTCCCGTGTTATGCACCCAGACTTGGCTCCCGCGCACCACATTAGAGGCCTATACCTCCTGCCTCCTTCTCAGAGCCGTTAAATCTCACCAGAGACAATTAATACTCGAGCCCTAAGCACAACATCCATTATTTGTGCTCTGCATACCATGTGAGAGACACAAACAGACCAGAGGAGAAGAGAGACCAAACAAGCGTGAGGCGGTGATTCCTGAGAAAAATGTAAACAGTATGTCATTGGTTTATTTGCTTCTCTTTATCTCTCACGGATCGATGCGCAACCTCTACACTGCAGGAGTGGCGATGTAAAATGCTCCTCACTGTAGTCAATTGGCTCAATGAGTCAATGGAAGTCATTGCATCCTGCTGTGTGATTTGGACGCGACACTTCCTCAAACGACGTGCAGATTCCATAGCCTAGTTCTCCTGCTCCATGATCTGCCACGAACGAAATGAGAAAAGCAAAAGGACTCATCTGTGTTTACGCATCCACGTTTTAGGTGAAAATCTACTAACAGCCCACTGCCACTAACAAAACAGAGCAGTGATGCGTTCATTTATTCAGGCTAGCTGATACATTCCTCTTTACGGACGCGTGTACATGCACCCCTCGGTGTAATGGAGAGTATATTTCATAAAAGAAAGCAAAATTAATATTTGATATTGGCACAGCACTTTTTCAGTTCCAGGGATAATTAATTATTTGTGTATGCTTTGCAGAGACAGCCCAGCTCTGCTTTGAGAGTTTTGATAAATTGCTGAAGAGTAAGTATTAAAAGGGCAAGAGACATTACTATCAATCATCTAGGGTTTTAATGGAAAAGACTGGTTCGCATCTTTTATTTGGCAGTCTCGGCTCTCACAAGCGTTCACGTGACCAAGAGACCAGGAAACATTTTGGCTTCGTGGCTTGTCTACAAAGGCTGGTTTAGTCTACTGATGTCAAAGAAAAAAAAACAGTTTGCATTGCAAAGCGCTCCAACAATAAATGATTATGCAAGCCAAATGAAAGGCAGCCAAGTACTAAATGCAGCATAGAAATGTAAATGGTACCTCGCACTACACTCTTTAAAATAAAGCTTCCCATTTTTTTTTTTTTTTTTTTTTGCAGCGATGCAAAATTTTGGGTTCCCCAAAGAACTTGTCAGTGTACAGTTCTCAAACGAAACATGGTTTGTGTGAAGATGATTTTAATAATCTAAAGAAGATTTTTCTCCTCTGTTCTGTGCATTGGCAAGTTTCATAGAAATAAAATAATATATAAAATAATAAATATATATTTAATGACACTTTGATCATTATTTATTGAGTCGTGTTATTCCAGACCTGCATAACTGACTTTCTTCAGCAAAACACGAGTTATTTTGTCTTTCATTGTATTGTATTGTAAAATTCAAAACATCTTATATTGTTTAGATTTTTTTTATTTTACACATATTTTACACAAAATACATAGAGGTCTGGAATTATGAACAAATGATGACTAATACACGTTTAGACTAATACACGTTTCTGGGTCAACTATTCATTAAAAATAAACAGTAAATTATGTCTTAAAAGTTATTTCATTGACTAAAATAGATGGGATTTTAATCAGAGCAAAATGGTAAATTAATAAATATGACATGACAAAATGAACTTCAACATAATAATATTAATTTTCACCAAATCCAACTAAAACAAAAATGTGATTTTTGTGCATAGCCTAGTCAAATAAACCCCCTCTGTGGTTGCTATTTAAACACAATTCTTATCACACAAAACCAAGCCTCCAGCCCATTCAGAGGGGTGCAGAGCACAGGTGAGAGCTGTACACGGACCACAGTAATGAATAGCCGTTGCTATAGCTGCTATAATAGCAGACAGTCAGCAGGGGCTGGTTTGAATAGCTTGTGCTACTGTAAGTGCTGTCATGGCCAGAAGGAACGGTCCATCCATGATAATGACACTGCGGTACCGCTGCTCTCAGACTGATGCTTTCCTTCGAGTGCATTGGGGTGTCAACAGAACGCACTGCAGCATAAAGAAAGAAAGTCTCCTCAATGGCCAAATTGTCTCTATCAGCTCAGGCAATCAGCCCTGAGCTCTGGTTAGTGTCTCCAACTGGAGGTCACACACTACTAGGGAGCCATTAGTGAGGAGGGTAATTTGATTCTGAGGACTGATACCATATTAAATACTTCAGAAATACTGCTTAGGTTGAGGAAAATCCTGCCTACGTGGACAACCAAAGGAACTTGTTATAATGAATGACTGAGCGGAGACCTTTTTGCCTGATGACAAAACTAAATTACGCTCAGATGCCCCTTTAGTCGAGACAGCAGGTAAAATTGGTAATTAAGCTCATTTGCTGCCATTTCATAGCATATATATTTAATAATTATGTCAGCTGATACATGTTAAAATATATATCAAATAACCATCATGCGGTGTGCTGCCACCTCTTAAATCTTTTATAATTAATATGCATGCAGTTTTCACAACCTCATAATAATTCAAGGAATTAACTGATATTAAAATTCTGGCCAATACCAATAAGCTACATTTAATGTTACAGCTAAACAAATGAATATTCTATATTAATAATTAAAAAGTAACTTTTTGTGAAATTAAATGTAAAAGTATAAATGAAAAATAATACAGCAAAGCTAACATCAGTTAATTAACTACTTAACTGCAATTAGGCAACACATAATAAGGCACAGTATTAAAAACTGATATTCATTGTGAGGGAAATATATATTTTTTACAGTTCTTTTTCAGTCGCTTTGATACATTTCTCGAATCATCCTTGACATTTGCAAAACAGTAAGCGCTTTTTCTCAGTCGCTTTGGTACTTTCTCAAGTCAGAATTGAAATTTTCAAAACAATCCTCAATAATTCAAACATTCTCTTTTAATCAATATCCCACATACAGTAATGTGTAAATTTGTCCTTTTGAAATAGATACATGACATAGATAAGAAACACAGCCTTCTGCGTTCCAGTGCTGTAACTGTCCTCCAAACTGCAGTTATACAGTAGTTTACATCAGCTAACACTAACAGAGTGTTATATTGACAACATGACTAAACCTTCTATCTTGTTTGTGAACAATGACACAAGGACTTTTCATTGACATAAATATGTGTAGAGATGAACTAAAGATTTTGAGCAAGTTGTAGGCTTTTGCAGGTGCAGGTGCAGGTGCGTGGTTTTGTGCTGCTTGTATGAACTGTTGTGAGAAATCTGTGATTCCACAAACCCGTTTAAAAAAAAAGAAATGTAAATGAAGAAACACAAACATAAAGTGTTTGTGTGTATATATATATATATGATAAAAATGATTATAAAAGAATCACAAAACCATAAACCATAAGCATTTTTCCTCATATGTCCTTCAAAAAAAATGGCACAACCTTTGTTGAGACGGTCTGAGTTGGATCATGTGTGCTAACTGCTAAGCTACGGCTCTGATTAACCTAAGCATTTTGATTAGCATCATTTGTCTATAAAGTAAACCGTATAATTGTCCATCCTCTCTCAATGTGTTCTCCAATGTTGATTTACGATGACCCACATACCAAAACAGTGAGGATGACTAATGATGCTCTGGGAAGGAATGAGGCATCTTTTGTTTCTTCAACCTCATTTTTCTTCTCTTTACATCGCTGCAGCCCTTCTACCGTGCACAAATAAGCTCTTTCATAAGGGTGCTATCTCCTGTGCATTATCTTCTGAGGGTCTGTCTCCCGGTCCCTTATGTAAAGAGCTCTGGCTCTAAGCCTGTGGATAGTCTCCACCAGACACTAAATTTGGTAGCTCTGCTGCTCTTTTAAGTAAATGCCACAGAAATCTGCCACAGCGTATCGTCCACTCTGCAGACCAAGATATGACAACACCTTTTATACTGAGCACACACCAACCCATTCCACCTATTCAACACACTCAACTCCCAAAGTGCTTACTTAACATTTGTGTCAGTGAGTTCTATGGTAATAGGCGCACACCCATTGATTATCTGCCATTTTCTCAGTGTGGCAAGCTGGGCCTGTGGCTCGGTGAGCTAGATGCTGTGGGACTACCTACTGAAATGCCACCGCACATATAATTAAGAATCTCTCGGGCTTTTTTTATTATTCAATTTTATTTACTTACTTTTTTAGCTTTAGGAGTCTGCACAAACACAATGTTTTGTATTCTTGGGGTGAATATGTGAGCTTGAAGAGCAGCCCTGCTGAAAAGACCAGCGTGGTATGGTCATCTCTACCAAACTAGTTTAAACAACATTTCTTCCATAGCCGATCTGATAGATACAGTAGATAGATAGATAGATAGATAGATAGATAGATAGATAGATAGATAGATAGATAGATGATAGATAGATAGATAGATA
>JAUCNO010000425.1:8664384-8683135 GCA_032353835.1 Enteromius viviparus
AGATAGATAGATAGATAGATAGATAGATAGATAGATAGATAGATAGATAGATAGATAGATAGATAGATAGAGTAATAGACCAAAACAACATTATAACATAACATACGTGCTTATAACGTGCTTTGTCGCAATAGAATACAATGGCTGAGGGAGGCGGATCTCTAGTGCAAATAATTAAAAATGCTCCAACTGCTTTAAAAGCCGACATCTGGACACATTTCAGCTTTTATATGCAGAGCTACTGTCTCAGGTTGTCGAGGAATGGCAGGTATCAGATAAAGATGCAGTGCTTGTGACAGATAATGTGTCGAACGTGATCGCTGCAGCTCAATTCGGAACATTCCCTCACGTTAAATGCTTCGTGCATTCAGTAAATCTGGCATCGCAGCACAGGCTTAAAAGTGGCCGTGCTCTCATTATAATTTCATTATACATTTGTTCAAGAAGTGTGTTTTCATTGAGAAAGTAAAAGTGTCAGTTCATATATCTGACTGTTTATACACAAAATTATATTCATGCAAATTTAAATTGAAAATTGAGTATGCAGTGCATCGTCAATGCATTGTGATGCTTCGAGATATCCAATCGATGACACGCTAATCGTAATCGAACCGAACCGTGAGACCAGTGTAGGTTCACACCCCTGATAAATACATAGATAGATACTGTATATACAGTATAGATAAAAAATTGATGTTTAAATTGACAGAAATTGATTGGTTTGTCTGTCTATGTGTTTCTGTCTGTCGTCTTTCGACCAGGATGGAGAAAAACTTCACTTTCCCAGAATGCATTATCTGAACTAAATTTCATAGAAGCATAGTTCAGTTCAAGTTCTCTTCCTCTCATTGCAGTTCACATTCCAATTCAACTTCCTGTGAGGCATGGCCAATTGAACTTGAAATTCACACTTCTGAATTGAAAGGAAGCCAATTCTTTAAATCAGAATTTTGCCCAACCTTGATGGAAATTCATGCTGGTTTAGGGAAGCTTTTTCCACAGAAATTGAGCAAAGTGTGTTTGCGTTCGGCAGCGATACAGGGGTAGACTTCTTGAAGGTCTCCATGCCTAATTGGGTGATGTCTGCAGACGAGCCGCCCTCAAAGCACAACCTCCTAAACGCCCTCCAACCTCGTTCTGACAAGGCTTCACAAATAAAGCGTGCACACAGATGAAGGCCAGGGTAACACAGGCAGACAAGAGCAGCAGCTTAACCCTTGCACCAACAACATCCATCAGCTGGAGAAATCAGGGGTGTTTCTGCTTTCTCGTCCCAAACATAAGGTGAGATCCCACACTCAGACAGGTGTGACTGAAAGGACGGCTTCCTGGAGGATCACCATCAGCCAGCAACCTTTAAATGTCATTCCAGATGAAGATTCTGATACGTAGCATGAAGACGAAGGGATGTTTTCACTGTGTTACGAGATGGACTGTATTATGCATTGACATTGATCCATTCTGGAACAACAACAAGCATCTTGAACGTGTTGACATTCATCCAACGTCAGGAAAATAACAAACCGGCACACCAGAGCGAGTGCAAACATCTTGCGCAATCCACCTCGCAATGTTGTGCAAATTTAATTGGAGGTCGTATCCTCTGTGAAAAACAAAATCTTTTGAGAATTATTTATTTTAGGCGAGTTATGGCTGGAGAAGTATTAATAAGACACATCGGTTGCACAGCACGTATCCGAAATCCACCACTACCTTTACTCAATTTCAACATGTATATCGTTCTGTCCTCAACAATCATCAAATTAATATGACGAGCAAACACGGTAGCTGCATGCAGAGGCTCTTGGCTTCCTGAGCTGAGTGCAGCTGTCAAAAGCAATCAAACAAAAAACAAAAAACAAATATAGCTGCAAGCAGCAATTACCGGGGTTCGAGCATTTTTAAGGCCTTTGAGGTTGTGTAATTCAACCTGAATGTATGGCTGACATTAAAGAACATAGAAATGGACAACAGGCTCACAGACACACACACAAATACACACATTCACAGACAGAAATTAAATAATTCAACTATTATATTAAAACATACACAGACACACACAGAAATGAAATAGTAGTAAGCATGCATACACACACAAGCACACTATGTTGGGTTTACATGTTTTATGGGGACCCTTACAGGAAGCTGTGCACATTTTTGGATTTTCAAAAAACTTAACTCTGTGTGATTTATAAGCTTGTTTCCTCATGGGGACCTAAGAAATGTCCCCACAAGGTCAAAATCTACTGGTATTCCTATCTTTGTGGGGACAATTGGTCCCCATGAGGTGATAAATACCAGGTGCACACACACAAACACACACACAGAGAAACAGAAATGAAATGGTTAATACTCAGTAAGCATGCTTAAGTTCACACACACATACGCAGATGCAAAAGTAGGTTTTTAACTAGGAATATTTAATGAACGATTTGACTGACAGCATTCGTCACAGAGACAAAGTTGTTCTGAATGAGGAGACCTATCATACGATATAAAGATTTGATGTTTGTATGAATATTTGAATAGACTCAATACAGTCATTTTCCATAGAAATACTGTTTTTGAGGCAGTTTTTGCTATTAGAGCGCCACCTATGGTCTGATCTCCATGAAACTTTGCATATTTGTTAAGAGTTTTGAGCACATTTATAGGCCTTTGGGTTTATACGATCACGCCCCATTTTTAAATGAGCCAATTATAGCTCTCCAAAGGACAAAATTCAAATTTTTTTCAATAATTATTGATCTAGAGAATCCACAGATTATTACTGTGGTGGTTTGATCGAGCGAAATTTTTTTTTTTTTTTTTTACTTTTCGTAAAAGCAGGTTTTTAGCATATTTGTTAATAATTAATGAACTATTTGATTTGACAGCATTGGTTCTTGAGGCACAGTTGCTCATTATGAGGGATCTATCAAATGATGAAACACCACGTGATTACAGAGCTAAAAACCTCATTAGCGCCAACTAGTAGCCGATTACTTTCAAAATTCTTACAGACCTTTAGGACTAGTTTGCAAAACTATGTGCTCAAACCCCTAATTATAATAAAAAATATATTTTTTTTTATTTTTATTTTTTTATATCTATTGTTTTCCTAACTATTACAATAGGGTTTCAGCGCTACACGCTCGAACTATTAAAAAAATCTGGCTATGTGTCCAGTGCTTTGCTACAATCTGTATTGTTAAAAGCCCTATATAAATAAAAGTGACTTGACTTGACTATGTGGAGAAACTAGTTCCCACTTCTGATAAGCACATGAATACATACACACTCTGAACCTGTAGCGCGGATCATTTCTTTTCAGTTATACTCTCTTTAGCATCTTTCTGGTTTTCTCTGCCCGTCTCATTTTTGCTCACCTCACGAACTCTTCTAAATAATAAAAAGGCTGAATTCCTGATTTCTATCCTATATTTCACCTTAATGAACCTGTAAACCTTGTGTTTCCGAACTCGCAGCAACCAAGAGACTTGGTTCGGAGACATTAGTTGTTCTGGACAAACCCCAACCCCCCGAAACCGACCTAATCTCTCTATTCCTTCTAATTTCTCTGAGAGAGACGGGGAGAGCAAAGCAAACAGGAGAGAAGTGCAGATCATGAATATTTCATTGTGCGACACAGCTACTTTTTCAGACACAAGGAAAACAAACAGAGGCAACTCTGGAGTGTGCTGTCAGCCATGTCATGATAGACACTCTCTTTGCCTGATATTAACATGTTTGTTGGCATATTGCGCAAGTACTTTTTGTTAGAAGACAAAATCTAAATTTCTGCCTGTTCGCGCTTTGAACATCTAAATAGAGGTCGGAAAGGAGGGAGGTGGTTTCCCCCTCGTTATCTGCTTTCCTTATTTGCTCAATTTTACACATTTGTGGAGGAGAGCTTGAAGAACAAGTTCTCAAATTGAACCTCCTCAAGTTATTCTCTGAAAAACGGGGATCAGATGGGTACTAGGTATCTCACATTTTCCTGAATAGGTCTGTTTGATATGTCAAAGTGTGTTATGTCAAGAACTTGTTTCAATCCTAAAATGAGGAAGTTGTGGACTTGCAATGAAACCCTGTGCACTACACATTTTCTGACGAATATCCCCTCACTCCGTACGTGTCAACCCCTGAAGCCAGATTCGTACAAGATGTCTCATGCATTTGAAATGTGACACACTTGTTGAAAATAATTATCACATGGAGACAGGGCTCATGCTGATGTGGATCTTGTGCATGCTGCATATACCTAACTGAACAAAATTCAGAACTGAACAACTGGATTCTTTTCGATTTCTAAATGTGAATTTAAATTTAAATGACCACAGCATGTTGACAAGTAGGGGAAATTACTGAATGTATTCAAATGAGGTTATTGGTTTCAATTCAAACCACTTTAACACAGGAAATTCAAGGAAATTAGGTGTTGTAATCTATTATTTAAAAAATTTAAACAGGCTGTCAAGCCAAGAACTTTGCAGTTTAAAATTATGGCAACACTTTATTTTACAGATACAACTATTAGTTGTTTATACTGTAGCATGCATATTACTATTATATTAGCCATTTATTAAGCATATATTAATACCTTATTCCACATGACCTCCTTCTATATCCCTACTCCTAATACCTAAACTTAACAACTACCTTACTAACTATTAAGCAGCAAATTAAGAATTTATTGAGGAAAAAGTTGTAGTTAATAGTTAACAACTGTTACCTATTCTAAAGTGTAACAAAAAGTATAGATATAATATACTCAAAAAAAAAAAAAAAAGGTTCTCTAAAAAATCAGTTAATTTAAACTATTTTATAACATTTTCAAATTATTCTTACAATTTGAAATTGCATTCGGACTGCTACCTCAATTTAAACAAAATTTTAAACGAAACTTTATTCTTATATCAGTTCTGAAAAGCATACTTGCCTGTTCCAGAATGAATTATGGAGGCAACAATAAAGATTTGCAGCAAGCAAGGACTTACTGTACAGACAAAAAAAGAAAAAAAAAGTCAATGGTAGGAAGGCCAGGTCTTTTGCTATGCCTGACCATGCCTGAGCAAGCATGTTTAAATAAAGTGTAGTGGGTTTGGCTGCGTTATCCATATAGCATTAGCAAATGTGACGCATACATCTTTCTTTCAGTTCGCAAGGCTGCAAGTATCCCTGCTGACCTGAACTCTGCTCTCCTAGAAATATTTGATTAAGTCAGAAATTTATAGCACGCTGTTCTACGCCAGTTAAATGCATCCCTAGAGTTACTTTTTTCATTTCCTAGATCCATGCCCTCGTATTAGCCCACTTCCCTAATACAAAAGAGCCAAACCGATTCATCTCTACTGCCAGCAGAGCTAAATGGCTCCCATCCCAGCTATAGATCACACCTGTTCACGATCAACCAGAGGAGAGGGTCCGGGTTATTTTATAAAGCCCCCCAGATCAAACTACGTAACAAGTGTGGACGTGTGTGACCAAACTTGTTCAAAAAAGCTCATGGGAGAGATTGGGGTTCTGGGGGCCTCAAATGTATCAAAAGCCTGGCATATATGAAAGATATGAGGACCACTTCATAATTCAGATGCGCAGATGGTGGGATAGCGATATCTTTGCTTGATCAGTGTCTCTCTGTTGTATTGGTTTTGGAAATGGTTTGAGGACGGGTTGAGGGATGATGGAAGACGAGGAGTTGGAAGTCTGGCCAGGTCTGTTCAATCTGTGAGTCTACAATGGGCAAAGCACACAAAGCAAGGAAGAAACAACTCATTACGTTGAGTGTGGCTTTCCAGCTGGCCTCTTTTTGTGGCAGTCATGTTGATTTTGATGAGCGCCTATGTAGGTTTGAATGAAGAACAAGAACCTTCTCATTAGCATCAGACCAACGGAAAACTTGTGGGAGTGTGGCTCACACACATATACACTGATCAGACAGGCCTGAAACTGAGGCTGTGCTGACAGAAGCCCACTTGTGATCTTGGCCCGCACTATCAGCCAATTAAAAAGGGGGGTGGCAGGTAGTCAGAAGCGCATCTCAGTCAGGAAGGACACTAAACACAGGAATCTGCTGGGCTTTGATCAGACTTTTCTGTGCCTGTCTTTGCCTCTCTAGGGACTCGGCCATTACCTCCACTTACGGGTCCAACTCTGATGGGAGGGAGAGCAGAATGCACATGATCCACACCCTACTTTCAAAAGGAGTTAAGAGTCCTCTTAATTTAACCAAACAAGGCTGCCAGGACGAGGCAAAAACACATCTATTTGACTGAATGGTAAATATCACATTGCAATTAGAAAGAATGGGCTATGATGAGCTAAAACATGTATGCTTTGTAGATATACATGATACTGCTGTGAAGGATAAATTACCACAGAAGCAAGTCGATTGGAGGAAGAAGTGCAGAAAAATGTGTCTGTAAAAGCAATTAAAGTTGAAAACTACAACATTCTCTCGTTGACTTTGTGGTGCTAAATAAAGACAGATAAAAACACTTGACACACTGTCCTTACAAGCATGGAAACAGCCTTATATTCCGCCAACATGTGCGTTGTTTCTTAAGACTTGGCAAGTACTGGATAAATTGGCTAGTTAGCATTACCCATCCTCATGCTGCAATTAGTCATGGGTAGATGCACCACCAAGATGTTCTTCCTTATAAAAGTTTTCTTCTACAACCCTTGCAAAGGGCAACAGGAGTCAGAAGCAACAGCGCTATACCGATTTTTGCAAATCTAAAAGGTGGAGAGGAGAAAAAAATAACTCCAGACGTCTCTCAGCATGGGAAGTCCTGATTGACAACCAACACTTTTGTTTGCGAAGAAGGGCATGGGGGGATATGACCTCCCCTGTGCAGACTGTTGGCATGACTGCTTTAGTCAGCCCACGATAACCGTGATTAGCTTTGAGAGTGGGCATGCCAATCAAAGGGGAGGAGGGCTGATCTCAATCAAACATGACGTAGGGGCCACTTAAAGGTGTATGTGCCCACCTCAAAACATTCTCACAGTATAGTCATGCCTACTTACTTTTTAAAACCCCTAGTGTGCCGTCTTGATTACGGCTGATCATTATATACACATAATTGAACCCTTCGTAGTCTTGCGAGTAAGGGACAGAGATTCTGAGAATAACATCATTCAAGAGAAGAGGATGGAAGTGGCAAGCGAGATCAAATTAAAATCATACACTTTCACTATTGCCATCATTTATAAAAGAGAAAAAAAAAAAGATCTATTCCCCCTTATGGCTGTCTCTCTGCAGCAGGAATAAGGTTGAAAGCAGTAATCAGATGAGAGGCAGAGGACTCATTTGCCAGCCTGCAGCGGAGGATTGCTAATGTCAGAGCTAGCCGACAGGGGTAAGCCAGAACGAGCAGTCTATCACTTAAAAAAAAAAATACCCCATCTGCATGCACACAGCAATTACCAGCCCTCTGGTGAGCTATCCAAAATGTGTGGGCAGTGGCTGAGGTGCTGGTGTGCCTCATCTGCGGTACTGGGAACTGGATGAAGCCCTCTGGGTGAATTGGATGAATGGAGCTTGGAGCTCGCTGGCCAGCGCAGAGCTTTGTCTAGGCAAACAGGGGTGAGATTTTGATTAACCATCTGGATCTTCATGGTAAAGGTGAGGTGGCCGCAATTAAGAAGCTTAATGGCCGTCCTAGACAGGCTGATGTCACCTGGTGGAGGGCTTTTAGTATTCCTCTGAATCGGTGGGGACGGAGTTGGTCATGGCTGCCTGGGCAGAGGAGGTGGCAGCAGCGGACGCTGGCCGGAGCTGAAGGCAGGTCCCTCCAGGCACGCCTCACAAAGCTGAATCACCGGTGAGACAGAGCGTGCAGCTGCCAGGGCCCGAGGGACAGTTGGAATACGAGAAGTACAGGGAGTGGGAGAGATACAGTGGGCATTCCCTCTTGAATATGCCAACAACGATGGGCCCTCGTAGCCTCTTCTTCTTCTCTAGGGGCCAGTGAGCCGTGATGGGTCACATCAACTAGGTGCCAGCGAGCGTGCTCAAGCGTGGGTCTCTGAAGGAGTTTGGACAGGCCTTCACTCACACTTCCAGTCTACTTCCTGGGGCTAGGTGGGCAAGAGTTGGCTTCTGAGGATGTCATGTTAGCCACAGCCGATGGATAAGGCAGTTAGGGAGCCAGCGTGCGTGGTTGAGTGCATCACGGGTTGACCCGCGGCCCCTCGGACGTGTTTTGCTAATGACGGCCCTTGTGAGACCACTAGTAACAAAGCAGCAAAACAGATTTCTCACCTAGACCACAGCGAGATAAACTCAGTCTGAGTCTGGGATGTACATGCGATCGATTGTGTAGGATCCGTTCGAATAAGGTTGACAGTGTGTTGTCCTGATTAAACGGCACAGTGTACATTTAATCTCCTCTGAAATGGTCTCTCATCTTTCATTTCTGCTATTGCAGCAGGGGTGCGTATATGTGTGTCAAGGATATTTAGTTTGCACGTGTGTTTATATGTTCGTTTATAGAGGAGTAGTGGGTTCCTTTGCTTTTCCCCCCGATGCTAAATTAAGTATGACAGACACAAAAGACTAATCACCTTCACAGCTTCAGCCCTGGCCTCATCTCCCTACTGGCTTATGACCCAAGGAGTTGCTATGGCAACAAACAAAGTCTCATTTATCTCGTCACATTTGCATTATTTTTCATGGTGCAGAAAATACCCCACATTCTCTTTGCAGCAGTTTTGCTAGACAGGAAGCACACAACGTGCTTAGCCGTGGCATGTAAATAGATGCCTGCGTGTCGTTCTCAGAGAAAGCAATGGCATGCTGCAACCACTGCAAGAATTATCAAAGGCAAAATGTTTAATGCGGACACAAAGAGTAAACAGATGGAAGCAAATGCTGTTGTTAAAAGGCACAGTTCCTAAAAACCCTGTCATCATTTACTCACCCTCATGTTGGACTGTATGACTTCTGTGGGACACAGTAGGAGACTCTTGCAATATAATGGAGACTTTTTTCAATATAATGAGGACGTAAATACAAACAGCGGTTATATAGTTAAATATATATATATAAAATAATGAAGTTTACAAAATCAGCCTGCTGTATCATTAATGAATCAGCCCAATGATCAATTATTTTGAGGAACAACCAAATTCTTCAATGGTTCTCTTTGTGTGTGCCTCAAAGAAATTCATGCCAGTTTGGAACGACATGAAGGAAAACAAATGATAAAAAAAACATTCAGATTGAATATTCCTTTTACTTATTCATCTCTTATTCGATACTGCCTAATAATACCTTAAATCAGGCTGAGCGACATGGGTTTGCAGTAAACAGGTTCTGCTTAGTCGTGCTGTGCTTATGGCCCTCGCTGGGAATGTGCTGATGGATCAGTGTGTGGGTGCCTCATGTACACCTCCAAAATGCTACCATAAATCACCACAGCCTGCAACGCACCCCGGCCCTGACAGCAGAGGATGGATGAAATCAAAGAGCTGCTGTGTATTAATACCTCTCGGTGTCCTGTGCATACTACAGGTAATTGCCGCACAACGAATGCAAATAAAACCGACATAATGACTCCCGCCCAGCCAAGCAGCACTTATGAGAAGCATCACACAGACAAATTATCAATATTCATTTACAAAAATAATCACAGAGAAGACGGCCGTGGTTTGCTAAAAAAAAGCAAAAAAATCAAAACAGCACAGGAAAACCTGTTTAGAAACCCTGCTTAGCAGAGGCCTGTGGCAGAATCTTAATATCAAAATGTTTCCTCTCTCTTTTTTCGATCCACTCACTGGGGGTTGGATTGTTTAAAAAGTACAATGCAAGCTCCTTTTGTAGTGAGAGCAAACCGCCGGCAATCATTTTTAAAACAACAGAAACCAACAGAAAGACTCATCCACATCAGAGAAGCCGGAGACGAGGATCAATGTGCCATTATCTCAGGCTGTCAATATTCCAACAGGGGACATTCAAATTCCTTTCCTTTGGCTTTCTAAGACATATGGCATGCATTTTCACTCCGGCTTCTGCTGACAGGGCTCAGTTAATCCATTTCACTTCCCTGCCCTCAGTTTTCCCCAACTCAAAGGCCAATCATAACTCTTCCCTGTTCGATACAAATGTGCAGCATTAAGTGCTCTGCCTTGTCAAAATGATTTCTGGCTCGGAAAAAAAGATTAAATCTGTAAATCTAAAATTCTGCATTTTAGTACTACATTGGCAGGAGATGAGTCTCTAAAATATAGATAACTATAAAATACAGATAATCATTAGCGCGCAGCATATGGAAGGAATAAAATTGCAGTTGACATTCAGACAAAAGTTTTTGTAGATAATTTCGGGAGAAAACTGTTAGCAATCCCATTTAAATCGGTTATAACCCCAATGCCAAGTAAGTCTTACAAAAATAAAATATTAACCAAAACATATCCCAAAAAAAAGTTAAACACCAGGTTAAATGGCCACAAGATAATAGCCTAAATAGCTGTGCTAATGTGCCAGAGCTTTTCAGGTTAAGACTGAAGACTGCTCCTCGCTCTCGTCTTAGTCTGTTTTCTGTCACTTTGAGTGAGGTAATTGCCACTACTTAGCACCTTTCAGCGGCGTAACTGTAAGTTGAGTATTCTGTCAGTAAACACAGATCTATGTTGAATTCCTAAAGCTCCTCATAAAGGCCATGCGCTGATAGCAAGAGGCACCTGCACCAAACAAAAGGAGAGAAACAAGCAAGAAACCTCATTTTGTAATCCACCTGCAGACGCAGAGAAAAAAAATACAAATCACATGATGAGAAGGGAATACAAGACAAAAAAATTCCCTTGAGGAATTAGTCGGGTTCAAAACCCGATTGCCACTGCAAATATTGAGTTTACAAGCTTGTGATGGGTCTGTGATTCTAATTTAGGGGTGAAGGGGTTTTTGCACTTAATTTGCACTGCAGATTTTTTTTCCTAAAGCTCTGTATGCTTTGTTAGAGGCTGAACGCGCTTCAAGCACCAGGATCTACATACTTTAAACACTGCGATCTAACTCTGAATTTCCATTTTAATGGTGACTCTCGGCTAGCGACCTTCATTATGTTACAAACAACAAAAATAAACTCTACTACAGGGTCTCTAGAACTACAGTGCCCCTTCAAATAACTGCGATGCGCTTCAACCACTGATTAACGTAGTGAAACTTGTCATACGTATTGACACCGAAGCGATGCGTTATTCAGATTTGGTGGGTCATTTCACTCTCCATGTCCTGAATCCTAATCAAATCCTATTATAATCACATATTTAAAGGCTGTGCCCATTATAAGATATGAAGCAAGATGCCTATATGGGTTAATGCGGTGTGCCGTGTGACTTTAGGGTCAAAGTAATATAATAACCGGTTCCCTCTCGTTAATTAGCAAAGTGCAGAGATGTTAAGCCCAAAGGGGTGTACCGCTCACCCACAATCAAGGGAAATATTACACAGGCATCATGTGCTTTGCTATTGAAAGATAAAGCTGCATTCAGCAGTTTTAGTGAAACATAAAATGATAGCAATTGGTAATTAAATTATACCCTCCTCCTTTCACCACCTCTGGAAAGACAGCATTGTGCGTGAAAGAATATAAACTTTGGTCAAATTTGGACTTGCCTGGAATTTTCAAAAAAACCTGTATAAGGGAATGGTGTAGCATACTGGTTAAAGATTGTAGCTAGTACCAAGGTTGTCAATGCGCCCTTGAGCAAAGCACTTAACCCTGTGTTACTCCTGGGGGATTGAAGCTGTAATCTGTATAAGTCACTTTGGATAAAAGCTTCTGCTAAATGACTACTTGCTTATTTTGTACTGTGTTCCAGTAACAAATCTTTCCCATAACATTCGGCTCTAGGGAAAAAGCCGAGTTGTGTTGTACAGAAAACAACAGGAGGCTCATGGCCAGGCTGTGAAATCGTCTACTCAGAGGCTCCGTTTTTCCTCGATTGCAGAGAACAATTAATGCAAGGCAATATGTGGTGTGACACATCCCGCCTGCGCATGGGAAAAACGATGACAAAACGCCTGACCTTTGCTTTCAAACGAAATCCAAAGTGCCTGTATGAGTCTGGACGAGTGCAGCGCACAGTACGTCTGAATTCATCATTGCTGGCAAAAGGAGGCTGGCAGCCAACTACACCTCTAAGTTAAAAACAATCCTGAAAAGCCAGTGAGGTCAGAAGCGATCCATAAATTATCCTGAGACAAAGACTCTGCCACTGTGCATTATTCAACGAAGAGATCAATACACTTTTGCGAGTCAAACTCCGCAACCTATTCTTCTTGCTTATCAGCAAACTTCTAAACAGCCACTTTCCCATGGTCAATTATTCAAAACAGCCTTGAAATTGCTGGCTTTGTAAACATGCAAGGGTCTTCGGTTTTATTCTGCTAGGTCATTTTTTGTACTTAAATGGCTATTAAAATTTCTCGTTAAAGTTCATTACAGTGATTAAGATTTACTTAGTCAAAGTAATTGATAATTCATCAAGATCAACTGGATTACAGCTATTATTTAATTATCAAATGGTGTCCTGGCAGAGGACAGTCAGATACAAGAATTTACGGCACCTAATCTGATCGTATTAAGTCATCTTTGACCGCCATGGTCATGATGGATAACAAACAAAGCCCAGCCTCAAACATGATAAAAATCAGTGCATAAAAAGCAGTGACTATTGATTTTGTATGGCCAATGCACTGACATTGTCATTAAAAAAACAGGCAGTGATCTCTTCGAAGGCACAGTATACCGCAAAATAATTGATTCACCCTCCGTATGACTGACAAAAAAACATTTTCGCTTATATTATATTGGGCGCTCTTTCCCACAAATAGAATGCAAAACACCATGCGATGAACCAAAACATATGGATCACTGTTAACTGGGACAGAATCACATCAAGTGAGCTCTATACAAAAACCAGATCAATCCAATTCATAAACCACTTGAAAATGGTTTTGTGAAATGGATCAATGCAAAGATCCACCTCAAAAGAATGAATCATGCCTCCATTTTCTTTCACGAAATTCTTTCATTCTTTCAAGTATGATTAAGATATTCTTCAAAATATGTACTTGGGCTTCACAGATCAAGTCGGTAAACACTACTGAAATTATAAATGTGTGTGAATTATCATTTCACACCACAATTCCGCTTTGCTAGGGTACCCACAAGAAAATCTTCAGCTCTCTCCTTTAAATGTTGATCAAAACCGATCGCAAGGTAGCCAGGCTTAAGCGTTAAGCCGTAAGCACGAAGACGACTTCCATCTACGGCTCTCTGCAGGGAGTGACACATGCAGACCTCTCTGATAGCCTTCCTTCCCAAACAGCGATGGCTGCCAGGAGTCCCACTATTGCTCAGGGAGAATTAATCAGCCTTCATTTCCATTCACCACAGGGCCCTCAATGAGCTCAGACTGCAGATGACTGAAGCGGGGGCTGTGTGTCTGCCTTACAATCAACTCCTTAATCCACTGAGAACTCCAGCTCCCACAAGCCCTCAGGAGAAAGACCAAAAAAAAATCTCTGCACCGATAAAGGAACACAGACATGCCACCCTTACGCCTTTTAAAGAGATAAAAGAACTTTTTTACCTGGCCTTTTATCTGTGCTATCTGACCTTTAACTAGTGAGAGGGATGGCTGCCATTATAAGCTCTGTTTTTCTGAATGATCTTTGCTGTAGGCCACGCAGACCTTTTCCACCTTCAGTGTTCAAAAGACAGAATCCCCATTAGCTGTCTAGTACCTCACTTTGTATCGGACAACTCCTGAGAGGAAGCTGACAAACAGAGAAACGGCGAGATCAAAGTGTGGGATGGGTCTATTAAACGCCCTAATATCCCTAATGAAGCCAGTCGATACTTTTTATCTCTCTTCCACATTCAACATCTCCTCCTCCTCTGACATGCGATGTACCAGTCATTCAGTCAATATCTCCATCCGACAAGCTTCCCAACCAAAAAATCTCTTATCCTTTTGTTTCCATCTTCTTCTTTTCGAAGGGCTCAAAAATAAAGATTTTTTTTTAAATGTAGTTTAGATTTTTACTGGTACTGCATAATTTTTACTGCCCCCACCAAACAGATAATGATATAATATCAAATTTGGCCAGCATGGATTTCACGCGGGCCAGATGAGGGCCAGATCTGGGCCAAACACTAAGTTGCTGTCAGGGAAGTAATGATTTCAAGACTATACTACTATACTATGTCAATGACATATTTAATTCATCACAAAACATTACATTTGCAACACATACACGTATATCAACCATAATCTAAAAACTGCATGAATGACAGTTCAACTGGCCTCTAACTCCCTCGAACTGACCAGTGGCCCATCAGTATCTTACGAAGAACAGGACCTTCTCCCATTCCGCATAGTGTACAGATGGCCCCCGGGTGAAACGTCAGGTTGGTTTCACAACTCACCCTCCATCTCATGGTCTGATAGCTCTATTTTTCCAAACCCCTCCCAGCCTGACAGGAGCGAAGCAGAGCTGAGCTGGTGGCTCTTACATACAGCCACCCCGAAGCCTTTCCATCAGAGGACTGACATGTTTCAAAGGCTTCGATAGAGAGAGCGCTCCCCATGGACCCTGGTGCACATGGGAAGCAGGTGTCACAGATCTCTGACAGGTGGATCCCCTGTCACGAGAAAGTTGTTTACTTTGAGATGAGGCATACAGGCTGTATATGTCACACACACACAAACAGTAGTACTCTATCAGCCTTATTCACACACGCTGAACCTAACACTCGGGCACCGAAGCAGAGCATGGGCAGAGCACTAGAAGTAATTAGTGATCTTGATAATGGGATGACGCCAAGAAAGGTTGCCGCTGATCTGGCCTAATTGCTCAGATTCATGCCAGCTATGGGTAGGACACCAAGCCGGATAATAGCCTTGGCATGTGAGCCTCTCTTAGCACAAGGGAGAGTGGCTTTCATTTCACAGAAATATCCATTTTCATCTATGCCTCTAGGGAAGAATGAAATACAAAACACATAAGCACAAAAAAAAGGGTCCGGAAGAGCCCTGCAACTCGAAAGTGATGAAAATCATTAGGTATTCATCATCTTGGCATAAGGGACAAAATCTGCCTGACATTTCATAAGGCACTGTTGAAACGCATACAGACACAATATAGCAGAGAGGTGTCTAAATTTGTTTTAAGCTGACAGGTTTTCATCTTCAAAAGAATGATAACGGTGAAGACACAAAATAGGAAGTGAAAAGGTCACTGATATAGTGACAGATAGGCCATATTTAAGATTTGTTTCATTCAACACAAAGCTCAAAGTCAATGGGGCAAACTGATGAAATCTACATTATCGTTCAAACATTTAGAATATATAAAGTATATATCTCTTTTAAAAGAAGTGTCAAATGCTGAATTTGCCATTGTTAAATTATTACAATATTAAAATGTTATTATTTGAGTGTTCAGTTTCACATGATCTTTCAGAAATCATTCTGATATACACTGATTTGGTACTCAAAAAACATCAGAAAAACATTTATACATTACACCTGTCACTTTCGATGAATTTAATGCATCCATGTTGAATAAAAGTATTAATTTCTTTTATAAAAATGTATACTGACTTCAAATTTGAATGGCTGCATATGGTATTTTATTCTCTAACTAGCCACAAATCAGTTTAAACAGACATAAACACTTTAACAGAACTCAATGCTATTAGCCAGCTGCAATGGTTTTATGATTGCAGGTATTAAAGGGATGGATTTTTGGACCACCAATAAAGGAAGCAGTTATTCATATCATAACCAAACCAGGAATATATAAATATATACGTGGTGCAGGCAAGTACATTAAAAATGTGTAAAAAAGCCAGCTAACAAACCAAAATGGCACTTAAATAAGATCCATCAGACCTGAACACAGAGCCCAACCCGGCCATGGTCAGGATTGGCGAGGTTGACCCCGGGCCGGCATGAATTACATCCAAAATGTCAAGGAGAGACTTACCTAAAGGCAAAGAAAAGAGAAAAAGCGATTAATACATAACTCCAAAACAACTTTTCAACTACTTTTAGGAGTTTATGAGAGTACCAGGGAAAAGGTGAGACCACTATGTCCTTCTGTCTGACCTCACCATTCACTCATTTTTCCCAATGTCCCCAAACTCAGATTAGCCCCATAGACCGCGCGCACGGCTAACAATCTGACTCGAAGGCACAATTAACAGAGAACTTCTGTACCGCGTGCAAAAATTGCAATGAGGCACCAAACACTTTATTTTCTGCATAACATTAAGGCCCTGACTGATTAATAATTTATCGTAAAAATGCATCTTGAAATTAAAGCTCTTTTTTGTGTGTGGCAGCGGCAGCGGATGGGGAGGGAGAGAGCTGTTTTGAAGGATGGAGAAGCAACGTTGGTACTTAATAACCCTGACACCAAGGGATTGCAATTAAGGGTTCACATTATAATCTGCAATCTTGTTTTATTAGGTGGATGTGATGGTAATAACTAGTGTTTCGCATAGATAATTTCGGTGCCGGTTAACCCAATGACTGTCCACAAGGAAGCGCCGTCGCCGAAGATCGGGAGAAGAAGGGAAAATCAGCGAAGGGTGGGTAAAAAAAAAAAATCTTTTTATATCAAGGTAGCAATCATGGCTGTTCATCAAAAACATAAAAAAGCATATAGCACCTCACATCACTGTCAGAGAGCTCCGTTTTATGAGGGCTTCATGCATAATGCCTCGCATGAAAACTGCGCTTGGTGAGAGAGACGACACGGATGAGACCTCAAAGGGGAAAGAAAAGTAAAACGGAAAAAAGAGTGGGAACTTTGCAAAGTCTGCAGGGGAAAAGCCATTTAAGGCACCTCAGCAGGATGCGTTGGCTGATGAGCCCACAGACTCGACTGAAGCCGTTGACTTCGCTCTCACACAAACACACAAAGAAGAAAAAAGCGCTGTGTGATTTCAGCTCCCTTGTCTTATGAAGCACTCTTTGAGTGACACTTCAGCCATTTTTTTTGTGCTCCGTCTCTCACACGTACACAACAAATCTGACATCTAGGTCTCAGATAAAGAGAGAATATTCAAGCCAAAAGATTGTCTGAAATAGGGAGACACAAGCTGAGTGACAGCTAAACGTTTTGAAGGGAGAAGCTAACAATGATATATGATATTCTTGTAATGAAGACATTGATTCACTTTGGCACAGAGCAATTACGCAAATTGCACCATCCCTGCACCAGAAAACATGGTTGATAGCTATCAGGAATGACAAAAGCAATACCAAAAGACTCCATGAAATCAAAATCATTTAGATCATGCCTGTTAGTGCTGAGGTCATCTATAGGTCATAAACAGTTTTTAACTGTAAGAAATGATAACAAAAATAAACCAGCAGTTTTGTGAATGAATCTAAGGTTCTCTCCTTTATCTCACACTATATTCTCAAGAATAGTTTGTACACCTGTTCTATCTTCCTATAGGGAGTTTTTCCCCACAAGTGTCATGTTTATCTTGCTCACTGAGGGTTTCGTGGCAATATTTTTCGCAAACTGTTCTGGAACAATATTTATTGTCAAAAGCACAATACAAATACAAACCAGAAGAGAAAAAATGTTCCTTTTCAGGTGTGTACATCTAGGAGTAATCCAAGGCTCTTGCCAACCTAATAGTTCATTTATTTTTTAATAATTTCCTTTTAATTTAAAGTAATAACAAAATAACAGAAAAGCAAGTCTATTAAAAGACATTCACATTTAGGCCAGTATCTAAATAAAAACAAGAAAATCCAGTCCTTTGCATTAAAACATTTAAAAAATTGCATTTTCAATAGACTTTTTCCATATAAAGCCATTTTGCAGTACTTGTTCATTCTTTGTGTTTTATTTAGGAGTAAAAAGTTCCTGAGTGCCGCTTTCATTACACAGGTTTGTTTTACTATAGAAGTAGAGATAGACAGAAAGACAGAGACTGAGACAGAGATAGGGAAAGATTTGGAAGCAGAGACAGACCCGTGACAGGAAGAACACTCTGGTGAACACACTACTGCTGACAGCTTGTTTGTGACTTGATGTGTTCGCCAGCTGAAAACTCTTCTGTTAAGTCGATAGAGCTAGGAATTACTCTCTTTTGGCAAACAGCACCTTGCAATATGGAAGACGGCCGTGAGAGCAGCATACTACCTGAGTGCTCAGACTGCATATCATTCAAAGGGAGCGAGACAGTAAAAACATATCCGAACCATACCTGTGGTGTGTTTCTACAAAACTGACATGGGTAGCTGTGCTCATTACTCTCAACATACAGTACTCATACTGAAAACAATGGCTGACTTGACAATAGTGACAGGATTCAGGAGCCAAACTGAGTACCTGTACTGTACAAAGAGGTGTTGTTGAAGCAACTCAAACTTACAGTAGAAAGATAAATGAAAATAATCCAAAAAAAAAAAAAAAAAATTATGTATCTTTAATAATTTACCAAATGTTTATTTAACTTATTTTAATGAATGAATGAATGATTTATTAAATACATTTTTGTTAGGGTTACATACATAACTGGAGTATTTGCTGCTGAAAAGTTAGTCTAGCCATCACAGGAAAAAATATCATTTTAAAATAAATTAAACAAAAAGTAAATAAATGCGTAAATATAAAATAAAAAATTAAATATTACAAAATAAAATATATAGTATTACTAATTATACCCTAGCCATTACAGGAATGAGTATATAATATATATTAAATACAAACTAAATAAATGAT
>JAUCNO010000425.1:8683235-8699846 GCA_032353835.1 Enteromius viviparus
TATATATATAACTAATTATTACTATATTGTTATAAAAAAAAAAAAAACCTTTTATTTTTTGTAATTATACTTTCAAAATATATATTAATTTGTACTACTTTTTTAATATAAATAAATGCCTTGGCAAGCATATAATAAAAATAATATTTTTTTACCAACTGAATTAAAAAATGCTTTTCATTAAGTTTTTGGGGGGTATTGCTCCAAATCTTCAAAGACTCCACCCTCCCTTACTACAATCTGTCATGCCGATAAGTTTCTATTTAGTAATTTGTAACGTCAAAACTATCCTTAAAAAGTTCATACTCAAAGCACATATAGTATCCCCAGTGAGCACGCTTAACATGCAGTGTGCAAACTGAATTAGCTGTCCCCTATCAAACAGACCCGATAATTAGCATGCAATCATTAGTGCACATGGAATCGTCTCTAACTAATACTCATCAACCCCTGAGCTCCGCTCCATGCATTCATATCTCTTTAAAAGTTACAAATTGAACGTGTAATAGATTTCCACTGATATGAGCATATTGGAATGGTGCATATTAATGATAACATTAACCAGCCACCATCACACTACATTAAAATATTAATGAGCTGTCCCAATGAGAAAATTAAAATATTTAATGTGTTGGTTGGATATTCTTCCGCAGAGCTCTTGTTTTCCGTTACCGTCCCAAAAGGGAAAGATGGGATATTTTTACTCGAGAGTTTATGCAGATCTCTCAGCATTCTGGTCCCATAAGACGAACTCTGATGTCTTCTTCTCCTGTGTTAGTTGAGCTAAATTTCCATACACACGCAATCTTCCTCAGACGTGGCATGTCTTCCTCCGTTCTGGCTGGAGCTAAGCATTTATGGCAGTAGAACAGCTCTGGCAAATGACTCCTCTGATGGGCGAATCAAAGCGGAATGACATCTGGAGTGACCTAGATTTCATTGTGCGTCCACAGTAAGAAGAGTCACTTGACTGTCATCAATTAAGAAATGTCTCTCAAAAAGTAACAAAGGGCCGTACGCAACAGAATTCAAATGATAAAAGACAGTCTTTCGATTAATTCTCATGCTACCACAGTATTTGCAAGTGCAAACCATTCCCAAAAAACTTCAAACAAAGTCTGAGTGATGAAAGCAGCGTCTTATCCAGTCATTCTGTGGCTATTCTTGGACGCTGACAGCAGTTCCTGGGTGTCCGCCCTGTTGGCACCTCGCACAGTGAGAGAAGCCAATAAAGAACAGGAAGTCAGAATAATCACCTGCTTAGTATTCAAGATCTCTCACCTTCAAAATGAACCTGGCGAGTTCAAATCTGGTAGGAGGAGATCATTTCTGTAGGCAGGATGGATACATTAGTGCAGCACAATACCATTGGACGCCAATTTGACTTTTAAACTTTGGATTCAAGTTCAAGGTCCCCTGGGGCAGGATAACGTCATGCTGTAATCGCTGGCTATGTTGGTATTAACTCATTAGCATCAAAGACTTGGGGCTTGATGAAAAGGCTGGTGTCGGGACCCTCGTGGCGTTTGCCATCACGGTTTCCACGAGGCCAAGCGCCGCCCGAGGCGAAGAGCCCTGGTTTGATAAGAAAAGGGCGAAGGCGTCACTGGCCCCGCTCTTTCACTCCAGTTTCCATGTCGCAGATAGCCTCAATAACACGAGGAGAAATCTTTGCCTCAGACAAGCTAAAGTGCATATGAATCCGACTTGATTCTAATATAATACACTACAACGCACAGGCTAAAAATGTCAAAGTTAAAGGCGAATGTGTAATTCTTTCTTCTCCTACTGCAGTCGAATATGCATACACAGCTCAAAGTAGACATAGCCATTGATACATTCACTTTGAAAAATATGTCACTTTCAAAACAACGCTGTTTATTTGAGCAGTCTAATTATGTCAATCTTTGGCACAGCCAATGTTGTTCATTTGGGACCGGACTAACAATATTAAACAAATGTGTCTGTAAATGATGTCTGGGAATAAATCATTATTTTCTGAAAACTATATTTGTGCAAACTAGAAACCTGTCTGTTTGGGGACTGGTGCATTATAATCATTTAATAATTTTTCAACTATTTTTTTTATACGTCTTCTATGCTCACCAAGCTTTCACATGTTTTAAAAAATCTGTAAAAATATGAATATTGTGAAGTATTCATGTTCATAAGAATGGCAGTTATTTGTAATAAAAATCTTTTGTGACATTGGAATAGTTTTTACTCTCACTGTAAAGCATTCAATTTAAAGCATATATATATATATATTAGTTTATTTGAAAAATGCAATATATATATTAGATTGTGACTTGGAATCACAGTTATTGAAATTCCTTCCAGAAAGAATCTGAGTCTAACTATTGCAAACTTTACCATGATGAAAGGTTATACTACTCAACAGCCAAATAAATCCCACACATGACCACTTCAATCCTGGAAAACATACAGAATTCACTTGATTATAATTTTATAGGCCTGCAATGTGTCATTTTTAGTATTCTCCCCAAAGGATCTCCTGCACATGTTGCTGTATGGCTTCATGATTCTGATTAGATGGGCCCTGCATCGTACATCCTATGGTTCTCACAAACTTCTTTGGTCTTATTTCGGCTTTAAAATCCCTCCCGTCTCCCATGACAGCTCTCCAACCTCCTGACCCCTCCCACATCTCCACGGCCCTGTCCAAATTCACCTGTCACTCACATCTCCTCTCTGACATCTCCCGGCCAATGGCAGTCTGGCTCAGATTGACACAAACAGCCACAAGTCACTGGGCTGGAGACTTATCACCAGCAGGCAGCTTGTAAAGACTGAGAGGGCCAACGCTGCCAGTTTCACATCACAGCCGGCTTGCTTGCTCATTTCTGCAGCGTTTTCAACAACTACAACATTTGTCAGTAACCGCCAATACTTTGCAACTAGGTGCTTCTCACGAGAAGAGCTTCTAGTCGAGTATTTACACATCTCGCTAGATAATCTTTTATCACTGCTCCCTCCTTTCAATCACAGTATGAAATTGAATTACACATTTGATGGCATATAGTGCGGTTGCGTTTCAATTTGGTTGATCCTACAAAGCTTTCGAAAGACACTGTGTCAAGGCGGAACTTTGAGAAGATGCGGCAAATCGCAGGGCGAGATGCAATGCTACACTTGTTCTGACAGTCAATTAATTTGAGCAGAGATGAGAGATAAAGGAGAGTGTGAGGAAACCTGACAAAATGCTTGTTTTATAATACTGCTGTCTCGAGAGTGAATGGTCGTGATTTTCAGAAGCTCATTGTGGGTGGTTAATCCTCAGCGGCGAAAGCGGGCGAGCTGTAATTGCAAACCCCTGACGACAAACTCACTATTGCACTGCATTAACATCCCTATTTCACTCATCAACAACCTTCCTGCTCTGCTCAATGCTTTATTTGTTCATATTCCTTAAGCCAGCAGCACATGAAGGCACACAGGCATGTGTAAATACAGTTAAATTAAGGTTGAAGAGCAACCCTGTCCTCCTCTTGATGCACACTGTTGACAAACATATTATCTGCAGAATGGGCCGCATGAGAAGGGGAATGCTCTCTGCAGAATGCACAATCGATCCTCCTTGATTTCTCCCTCCTACTGCAAGTTAAGAAAACCCAGTCAATTTCCCGCTAGTTCACCCTGATTGTGCAGTTGCAAGGGGTCTAGCAATACAATATGACAATCGCTCTCTCGTGATACAGTATATTGTATACATTTACAGTGTTCAAATGTTTGAAGCCACTGAGATTTAAAATCTAATTTAAATCTTAAAAAATAAATAAATCTGAAAAAAACTATGTAAAATGATTATCATTGTCAGTTTTATTAATAATGTATTCTTATTATTGTGTAAAATGCATTTAAAAAAACATTTTAGTATTTAAATGTATTATTATTCCAAGCATATTTTATAACACATAATCCTATTTATTATTTGATTAGCCTATTTTCATTTTCTTAAAACAAAAGTTGTATATAATTCTTTGCGATGTAGTTATGCATATATCTGTTTATAGTGCAAGTTTTAAAATTGTATTGCACACCTGCTGCTGCCATTATAAAGACCCATTTTGAATGTTTACATGCTTTTCTGCTCCCAGTCCCTGTGGTGTAGCAGTTATGCAGAATTGTTGTTTTAAATACTTTCCAGCATTTCAGAAATGTATATGCAAATTACACCGTAGAACGGATTAACAGTACAGTTTAACAGTTATTGTACGTGTTCAGGAGTGCACAGAATTTTGAAACGATTTTTGTAGATTCGGATGGCAATTAAATTACCACCCAATGCTGCTGTCAAAACACAGTAAGCAATTCAACTGGTGGATTTTTACTGGGCTTAAAGTTAAACACCAACATTCTGGTTTCGGACAGCAATTAAATGACTGACTACAACCCTGTAAATGGTGAAAATCACTTACATCGCCATTAGAAACAATTACCGTCCGAATAGGGCTTATGCAATATTCCGAAATAATATATAACATGCATAAGTCCTATTCTAACAGGACTAGTTTTACAGGGGGCCATCCGAAATTGGTGCTTTACACAGGTACATGGCGATATTAATCCTCACCCATTTTGCCACATGCATTTTTCTCACACAACCTCTGTAATAATTCCAAAATTATCTACTGTTTTTTAAGCAAACTCAGTTCCTCTTCAGGAACTCGAGCCACGTCACCGAGACGTTATGGGGAACGCCTTCAGTGTGATGGCTCTGAATCGTGTGTGAAATCAGACCAATGAAATGGAAAGACGTCATAGGCGGGTGATGATGTCATCGGCCAGGAAGTATAAAAGCACATGGAATGTGACCGTCATTCAGCTTTCTGTCATTCCGCAAAGCGCTCTGTGTGTGTATGAAAGTGTCTCCATTTCTGCTAAAAGGTGTGTTTGAGAAAGTATGTCAAAAGAACAAAAGAAATCTACAAGAGGCGAGGGTGAGTCACACTATCTCCCGTGTGCTTACCCGGGCAAAAGATACATTTTCGAGAGAGCTGATTGCCCGCATTGCAAGCTCATGCTGCTGCGTGTGCTCAGATCTCGGAAGGCTCTATTTGAGGAGGAGGCCTTCACTAGCGTTCTTCGCGGTGCTGTTCACTCGTGGTGCTGTTCAGCGGAGCTTCTGAATAAGAGGGCCCGCATAAGAAGACCTTTAGAGGGCAGTTCACGGTGCCCATCTGTCTTCGGTGCCCTCAGGAGACAACCCCACTAACCCTGCCATGCATGGGCGTATCCAGTGAGCATCTTCCTCATCCTCAGCCCAACATCATAGCGGGGATGAGGAGTTGCCATCGGGCTCAGGAGATGGACTGCCCCCAGTTCCACCTGCAGGTGGGTTGCGTTATTACGACCAGCTAGTTCCTCCCTCTCCACCAGAGGCCAGCCTCGAGAGGCTGGTTCCCTTAGTAGACTATTTGGCAGCGTGCAAACTACTGCTGAATGTGTCTCGATGGGTCCTGGAATCCAGTTTTGTCGACCAGAGCAGGCTCTGGTGATGGAACAAGAACACAGCGCGCTGAAGTTGAGGCCTCCAGTATGGACCCAAGTCCCAACCTGGGACCTTGCTGTGCAGTGTTAGAGGCCCTCTGTGGGCCACCCTTTGAGCCAACAGAGGAGATCTCTGATCACATGCGTACGATCAAGACCACACTGCTGCTGGCGCTGTGTTCTGTGAGTAGAGTAGGTGACCTTCAAGTAGGCCCCTTCCCACCTTGAGTTTGCCCCTGACATGGCTAAGGCGTTCCTGTACCCGCGAGCGAGTTACAGCCCCAAGGTCCCTACAGTCACACCACAGCAGGTCGTACTTCAGGCTTTCAATTCTCCTCCCTTCAGGGAGCCTGGCCAACAGAAGCGGAATTGCAGGTGTCCAGTACAAGCAGCGAGTCAGAGTGCACTCAACCCGAGGTGTCGCGGCCTCCAAGGCCCTGCTGTCAGGGGTTTCCTTGAAAGAGATCTGTGCGGCTGCAGAGTGGTCCACCCCTCACAATTTTGTCTGGTTGGTTTAAAAACAAAGCAATAAGGGTATATGCGATAAACTTTACAGCGATATCAAGACTGTTACGAAACTTCAAATCTTTACAGCTATCCATGTAATTTTTACAACTCACAACCTTCAAAACTGCTTTATAAAGTTTAGCTTACTAAAAGTTTTATAAGCTGAACAAATGGCAAAGTGTTGAAAAAAGGACAATCCACTGAACGAACTCTACTTCTATTCCTCACATTCTTGTTTTCATTTTAGTCAAAATTGAAATATGCCACGACTCTAAGGTCAAAAAAATCATCACATAACACAACATCATAATTAAGTGGGATCTTTAAGTGTATTCTATTCTATATAGCGTGTATTTTATAACCCAAGCTTGAGCAGAAGTAATAGTGATGTTTGCCTTACTGAGCAGCACTAATAATTTAAACATCAATACTTTAGGCCTCAGTGTATTCATTCAATATGGTAACATAGGAGTACAGCAATACTGTCCTGTATCGATCTCCTTCCACCTGTATTTTCCCAATGCTAGCATCGGCTCAGGATTTACGTATCCACATCCACCCATTTCACAGATATCGATTAGCTCCTCTGGCTGTTCTGTGTTAGCTAACAATCTCCAGAAGGATGCTGTTCTCTCACACCTACATTCCCATTCATTCATTTATGAGTACAGAAACTTTTCCCAATGATATAAAACTGCATCAGACCTTCCTCAGCTTGCCACAGAGCGGGAAACATTCATTTACAGTTCCGTAAACATCTTCCTTTGCATCATGCTGTGTAGTTAGTGCTGACAGTTAAGAAAAAAGCAGTTAAGCGCCACAATAAAACCTCTTACATAAGAGCGAAGCGTGACGCCTATAGCACAATGTTATGACTGCGGCTTTATGCATTATCTCACTTAAACTCCAATGCAGATCCCTATCTGCTTAATTGCCTCACAAGCGAATGGAAGCGAAGCTTGATGTGATTTTCTTACTCCCCTTGAAAAAAAAAAAAAAGGAGGAGATTGAACTCTGTCTTAAAGTGGCAGTCTATTTTAAAACATGGCAGGATATGAAACTTAAGGACCATTTTACTGACAGTATCTCCACTGCTGGAGGCGCTTCCTCGTCAAAGAAGGCAGACAAAGGTGAAGTGTTTAAAGGGGGATTAGACGTCTCCTTTACATGTATTGAATTGTTTGAAGCGCTTGTCTGGACTGCTGTTCTAGAATACCACAAGGACTTTGTTTACCTTTTTGAGAACCCCGTGGAGCAGGATGCAGCAATGTTCAAGCACTGAGTTGAAAATCCAAAACTCTAAAAGCAGGAAATATCTTTTTGTGTTACCGGAACGTATGAAATAAATGACTTCCGCTCTAATACCCTTCATCAAAGATGAGGGAATATTTCAAAAGTTCCTTTTTTTTTTCTTTTCTTGCCATTTTTTTAATATAACATGACTGTTTTCCTTTTTCTTTTACTTTTTAAACCTTTTTCAACCACTTCTTGATGTCTGTGATCTGTCAGATCAGATGACAGAACCTTGTGACATACACAGCAAAACCTCCCTTGATAAAACACTACTAAGAGGAAAAAAAACCTTTCATCTCATAACTTACTGAAGCTTGTGGACTACATGCTGCTGAACATTAAGAAGATATAACTGCTGAAAAATAAGAGATGCATGGTGTTCGCCAAAAAGGTACTACCGAGAGTTCCAAAAAATGTTATTGCTTTTTTTAGCATTGCTGCTGTAAACATTTTTTAAAGTGAAGTGTTTCTAGTGACACCGAATGGAACACAAATATAATATATTTCAAGCCGTTTTCCTAAAACAACTGTCTTCCACTGTTCAGACAAATAGGTGAGGATGAAAAGAAGAGAAAAGCGAGGCTCAGACAGACTCTTAAGTGATCATTCGTGGTAATAAATTGATTTTGGTTTATATGCTAAGTGTCTTTCACTCATTTTCTTTCCCATCCATAACAACATGTTTGGAAATAACACGTTGTCAGAGAAATTCTAATCTAAAGCTACTTTAAATTCACTTTTCAAGCAGGAGACAGATACACAATGGCTGCAAATAGCCATGTTGACCACCACTAGCAGGCGAGACTTTAAATGAAATGTCATATCCAAAGAAAATCACAAAATCCTAATACAAAATAAAACATGGCTGCTTCTCTTCATGCCCTGAGAGTGAACGCTGGCATCTGTCATTTAGTATTGGCCAAATAAACAACAGTGCACATATTTGTCCAGCGATTAGCGTTGACAAGGTCTCAGCCACAGATTTCAAATCTGACAACAGCAAAATGGGCCATAAATACTCTAAAAGTCTTTTCTGTTTGCTTTGTATATCTCACAGTAGAAAACAGAGGTGAAAAATAGCAAAACAAACACCTATCCTTATCTACTTTACCGTCAATAAAAGTGGATTTTGCCACAGGTTTATTATCCGCCATGAGAAGAAGAAAACAAACATTCATTTTCTTTAAACATGCAAAAGAGATGAAAAGTCTGTGTGCTTATATTAAATGGAATCACATTACTCAGCGTATGTACACAAGAAAAGTTTCCCTCAAACATTTGCTTGATACACCTTCATTTGAAGAACGAAAAGCCTTCACCACAAATTCATTTTCCTCAAAACACAAGCTACTTGTCTAATGAAATCTAGAGGGATTATAAGACTTTGCCAGCGCAGCCCACATCCTTCACCTATTTCAGGAATATCTTCAGGGTGTAAACCTTTTCTTCCCCTCATATCTCTCCTGCGCTCGACCTTAAAGGGATTAGACAGCGAGCGCGCACACAACACGCACATACACACCCACCTCACCAGAATATATTTGTGTTTTCCTTCTTCAGACAACAGAAGACTTATTAATTGTCGCCGCTGAAGAACAGTCGCCGCTGAGTCTCGTGATGAGCTATCTGAAATATACAACACGACTCAATACATTCAAAATAGAAACATTGGCTAATTGTGCTGTTTTGTCATTCATACCTATGTACAACTGGTAGCAATTACACTGGGTAATTCACAATAAACGCTGCTCCACACAAACTCATCTCTTCTTACTGGTTCACCTGCATTGAGCCATGCATTTGAGAAAACAACGTACCAACAAATTATTCTTATTAGCTATAATCAAAAATGCTGGCCCAACTGTGTCTCCCTAGAACTCAATGTTTTTCCCCAAATCCTGCAGCCCTAAACAATCTGATGATGACTTTCCAGAATGCTTTCGAGAGATCTAAATCTGAGCTACTAGTGAAAAAAAAACTGCAAATGGAAGCTTCAGCACGTTTGCATCAATGAGAGCTCCTAAGAGCCCTGTAGGTGGATGGTTCAGGCACCCAGATAAATGCTCACACGATTGCATGCGTTTCTCTCGCACCCGTCAGGGATCCTTTGTATTTGTCGAGAAAATGGCGCTTTGTCAATTACACTCAATAATGCCTTCTGCTGATTTGCCAGAGATAATTAACAACTCTAAATGCACCCTCAGGTAAAACAGAGGATCTGAGAGCAAATGAAAGTGTGAGAGGCTGAGAAAGTGAAGACGAAGTAAGGCAGAAGTGCTGCAATTTTGTCTTTTAAAACCTGCTATTATAAGGCTGTACTAAATAGAACAATATGCCAGGTGTCAGGGCACTGCAACATTTCTACAACTGTCTATGCTGCATTAAACCACTCAAGGTGTTTTATCTTTGTACCACAGTAAAAAAAAAAGTGTGAGAGAGAGAGAAAAAAAGAAAAGCTTTTCTGTCCCACAGAAGGGGCTGCCAGGAAACCAGAACAGCAGCAGCTGTTCCCCGCATGCTGCTGCAGCTGAAGCCCAGTGGGATTTAGCTCAAGTTTAGCTCAGGTAAAAGACAGCATTGTTGGGAATTCTGTATTTATTGCCTATTGTTCTGACTGGAGCTGTTTTCCAGCACACTTTTTCTGGACAGCGTCTACTGCTGTAAAAAAAAGGCCGGCATTGGCAAAGGACCGGTTGGCATTCCGGTACAGTCTGCGAAGCGCCCAGATGTGGGTTGACAAGGATGTGCGAATATATGCCCGTCGGATTCGGGTTGAGTGTCTTCAGCGGCAAAACCGTGTGGGACAGGATGTCCTGGACAGGTATGGACTGGATGTGTGGTGTGAACAGCAGGGATTTGGGGAGAGGCAGGGCCTCAGCTCAGGCCTGTCACAGGCTTTAATGCACTTGACTACACTTAACAGAGGCAGCCAGCCATGGAGAGATGCACATGGGAAACACGGTTGGCTGGACAGGTTCTGAGCACATCGGTCGGCCTCTTTCTAAGTGTATACACACAAACACAAAGAAACAAACCGAACACAAAAGAAACAAATGTCAATATATATTTTTAAACTGCCTCATCCTTTAAAAACAGCCTCTTTTGTGAAGCCTGCGTTATGTTGTGACTGCATCACAAATCAATCTGAAACTAAAAATAAGACACACAAAATGTTAATATTATTTTGAAGTTGTCAAAAATAGATTTACCCAATGTTGAAATATGAGTGTTTATGTGTTGACGCAATTTTCGGTGCAAAGTCACAATGTGGAAGAATTTTAAAGCTCAGTTTCCGTGAAAAGTCTTTTTGGACAAGAAGAAAGTTCTGAAAATTACAGTATGTTTTCATGTTACATCACCCTCTTTTATCTGAAAAGATCAAGGGCAGTTTGATTCCTCATGATATGACCCTTTTAAAGTTTGGTAAGGTGTCCTAACCAAGCATGATGCAATGTAGTGACAAGTGATAAAAGCTTTTTCAAGTAAATCTCTGTTTTTAATCTAACCAGCCATGCTTTATATTTCTGTTGAGATGAACTGGGTGGCTCCTGCCCTTCATCTCAATAATGCTCCTAATAACTGTGCATTAACATTCAATTATGATTTGAATAACTCAAGTTTCACATTAAGCATGGACAGACAAATCATTAGAAACATAGCAAAATGTCAGGCCAGAAATTGTCCACTATCAATAGTGTATTTTTAAAACCAAACTGGTTCTGCTGGTCAACACAATGCATTTGTGATCAACAAGCTAAATGTGTGTTGGGAACTTTTCCTATTAACATGACTGGATTTCACCTGCAAATTTTTTGCTGGGAACAGTAGATAAAACTCATATTCCATTTTCTTTAAAACTCACATTGACTGGCACAAAGACATACTTAAAGCCTCAATTTGAAAAAAATGTTTAATGGATGTCTAAGTAAAACCCATAATACAAACAAAATCTGTCATCATTTCTAACCTGCAACGCACCCACAAAAATAATTAACTGTTTGATTTATTGATTGATTGTCTGTCCATGCAATAAAAAGTCAATGGGGTCCAATGTTGTTTTGACATTCATTGCATGGAAAAATATGACAAAATGTCATATTTTGTGTTCCACAGAAAAAACAGCATAGGCTTAGAATTTTCAATTTTGGGTGAAATATCCCCTTAAGTGTTTCAGTCGGTGTTAATAGCAGAATACTCAGGGTTAAAGGTTTATAACAAATCTGATACTAAAATGTTTGAGGAATATAAATACAGACCATTGTAATTGACACTAAGTGACGCAGTGTATTCCACTCGGCTAAATCCACAGTCAACACTTCCTGTCAAGACTGACGGCAAGCTGGAGAAAACTTCGAAAAAAGTGAACTAACAGCTCAAACTGATGCCATAAATCTTACCCTCAATAAAACTCATTATCTCGTTTTGCGAAGATAGAAGCAACCCCCCTCCCTTCATTCCAAATCGCACCCGTAAATCTCAAGCATGGGGAAAAGTGTGGTGGATGGATGCTTGATTACTGTAATTTATAACTACAGGCTTCGCAGGGAGTCCTGTCTGATAATTAATGTCTCAGTTCTGTTATCTCTCATTTGTTTCAAATGGATAAAGGTGACTCTTTGGGACATGGGGGATAGGATGGTGGCTATTTGTGTGGGGACGCGTAGAGGGTGAGAAGTCCAACTCGGGCCTGGGCAGACCCAATCTATAGTCATCCATCACCTTACAAACACACACACATTCTGTCTTACTCAATGTGGCCCGCGGAGGACCTCCAAAGAGGCAGAAAGCAGGCCAGCAGGCATGTGTGCTCTTATTCCAGCTTTTTGCAGCAATACCCGACCCCCGACGCACATTGGAGACTTGAAAATCCATAAATCTCGCCATATTTAGCCTGCCTGACGTGGAACAAAAAGCAATTAACAAAAGCATTCACTCAGGAACGCCATTATTAACATTTTCAATTGGACACCCAATACTGGAGAAAGAAAACTCATTAGGGCTATCGAACACGCATGCAGGTACGCTGTAAATGAGGCAGCTTTCAATTACAGTTGGTTCCTTTCATCAAGACAGCTTTGTAAATTTATGATATTTCTGCCTATTACGATGATTTCTCTGCTTTTTTGTGGATGTCAAGTTGCTAAATGTCACAACATCCACTTTAACAGGACACGGCAAGCATCATTTTCCTATTGTGCCACGAGATACAGTAACTTCCAGGCGCTCATCAAACTGTTGGCATTTCAATGAAAGCAGAAAGTCTTGATTTCAATCTACAGAGTTCTTAAACTACAATAACCTAAACATAGCACTATTAAATATCAAATATTTATAAATATACCGCTTCGCCACAGGGCGCCCTGACCTTACCATCTGCTTTTGATTCAAAGGCAGCATCCTGTTCATAGATAGAGTCATAATACTTTGTATTTTCCACTGGTGTCAGGAGTATCTTTACAACATGAGTGACGTGCAAAACATTGGCCGTCAGTAGCACAACAGTGTCCAAAGAGAAGGAATAATTCCAGCCCCTTGAGCTACCGGTCTTGTTTTGATAGCTGGAAGTAAAATGTCAGGCACAACATGGGCTTAGTTTTGTGTTCTTTCAGTGGCAAAAAAAAAAATTAAATAAAAAACAAAAAAAAAAATCAATCCATATTTTGCCAGGGTACAAAAGCACAAAGAACCCTGTGAAGAGACCCCTGCAGCTCACCCACGGGCCGATGTACCACCCAAGCGTTTTAGTGCCTATACAGTCAGGCAGAGGGGGAAAACTGCCACATAAATGGGTGCTTTATGCCAACACATATGGGACAGGTGCTAGACGTTTAGCAAAGTGGGTTGTGTGTGTTACGTTTTCGTAATTGCCAATGATTGGCCTTCGAGCATTGATTGTCACCATTGACAACTTGCACAAAGAGCCACCATGTAGCAGTGATTATCTACTGTACTTCTTTCAGAGGGACCTTTTTTGGGGGGCATAAAAAAAAAAAACCTTTAGAAAACTGGGGGTGGGGGGTCTTGCACAAACATTTCAAAATTTTAAACAAAGAGCAAATGCATTCGATTTCTGCAACTTTGTTCTAAACTAGTCATAAACAACTAACTCCCCAAAGTAAAAGAGAGAAAGTGATGTGTCAATTGATTATTTAAGAGACATAATAAATAAATAAATACTGATAAAATATATTGCAATACATATGCATAGTTATTTTGACAAGTGAATTAATAATTAAAAATGTTTATTCTATGTCCTAAGAGTTCTGCATAAATCTTTTACATAATTTTTTTACATCACAATAATATTGTTTATTTGCTATTTTATTTTAAAAAAGTATTCAGATACCGCAAAACATAGTAAAATATGCAATTGCATTCACAAATCTATATCGATTTCTACATCACAATCTATATATCCATATGGTATGGGTTGTGTCACGGAGTTAAATATTTATTATCAAAATTATTTTAAAATATAATTATAATAAATAGTTTCGCACTCATCAAGTCTTGAAATTTCTATTGCTTAGTGCAATATAGTAGTTGCAAATAATATAAGCACATCTATAATAATTTTATTATTACCTTTATATTTATATTATTATAGAACTATTAATACAAAAACAAGATCAGCATTATCTATTTACATTAGGTGACATAAATCAAACCTTCTCAAAACAGTAAAACGTTATAAATCTGACTATCTGAGCCCCGTTTGAACCTGTTGTGAAATAGAAGAATCCTGTGACAGTTTTCTGCTTGAAGTCCACAGAGGATACAGTATTGTATAAACAATAGGATCTCTTCCTGCTGACATTTCTACCGTTGCACCATATATTTACTATAATAGTCTGCCCAGTCCCTTCTTCAACTCTAACAATGTCAAAAATGACTTCCAGGAGAACAAAACCTCAAGCCAGCTCTATCTGGCACACAAAAAGCGTTCTTAACATCTGTTGAGAGCCGAGCAACGAGAAATATGTTTTCTTTCTAGTGTCGGTTCTGGCCGTACTCTGAGGAGAATGAGCTGGCGTGCTGCACTGAGATCTTCATCTGCTCGGAGATCTTTGATGTTGGCCTTCCTCTGCTCCCGTTCCCTCCCCCCTTCATTCTCCTCTGTTTATTTAACCTTTACGGAGTCCTCATTAGCTGGCTCACCCACAAGAGCGTGCTGGATTGTCAGTAGAAGGCTAAATTAACAGTTGGAGCATTGATGTGACTAATGCCTTGAGCTGGGATCATGTTGGTCAGTATGTTCTGTGTAATTACTTCATCACCATGAAGCAGTTTTCCTAAGTGATTAATCGCATATGGTTTTTTACCCCCCCGCCGCCTTTGCCCCCATGTTGAAAGTGCGCCGAAAGTTTGTTATCTGGCTGTTAAGCAGCGTCCGCCAGGGCCCCGTGAAAGGATTGCTCACTTTAAGGGCTCAAAGCCGCTGACATGTACCGCATTAATGGATTCCGTGTCCTGGAGACGTCTCGCCCAGCGTAGCGGAGCAAAAAGCAAGCGGAAGGGGATAAAAAAGAAAAATATACAGTCAAAAACCCACCCACGCTCTAATAGTGTTGTGGACAAGGTCTGAAAATGCATGTGTGTAATTTGGTAAGTAATTAATTAGGCATGACAAAACATAGACAAGGCGCCGCATCCGTAATCAGCATGCGCCTCCGCCAGTGGGAAGAGTCCAGCGTTTTACAGAACAAAAAGATGGGCTCTCTTTTACTCCCTTCCAGAAACATAATTATCGGCAGGCAAGGTGGCACACGGAGGATCGGTTCAGGGCCTTACAGAGTAAACAGAGGGAGAGAGACAACGAGAGAAAAAGGAAACAAGAGCAAACAAGCCAGAAATTCAGCCAAAGAAAGCCAGAGAGGGCGGTCCCCGCAGAGGTCTCATGCCCCGGGCCGCTGGTCACACTCGCTACGGGGTCACACAGAAACGCATGCTGTCTTCACTGTAGCATGCAGATGACAAAAAGGGAACGGCGTATGGAGACCGAGAAGATGGAAGCAAACGAAGGCCTACAGGTAGAGCGCTTGTGATCTTTCAGCTTTGGCTGCGCTGAAACCTCATTATCAGACAGAGAGACGTGAGGATTGGGTAATGAATCCCAGCGCTATATGTGTGTGTGAGCGCTGGCTTGCAGGGAAGGCTCTGCGTTTGGAGCGAGCCCAGCGAGAGGGAGGCACATGCTGGGCCAAGCGGACTCCTGAAGATAATTGACAGTTTGCCTCAACAGGTTGCAGCTTTTCTCTAATACGGTCTCCTGCAGCAGGCCGACCGACATTTGATAATTGGGTGGCAGTGGTGGGTGAGTTGTCCCCTGACCGAAGCCCTTCTCCACAGCTGGCCCTCGCTCAGACCTGTTTGACAGCTGCCAACGAGATACGGGGGCTCCAGAGGCCCTCTGGGATACAGTCATCAGTCAACAATACTAAAAATAACCTGAGGGGACTATGGCATCACACTGGTGGCTGTTTTTTTTTTTTTTTTTGATGGCATGGAATGAGATGACAGAAGAATGAGGTAAAATCGCTTTGCCATCAAGGAGGTGAGAGCTGCTTAAAGAAAACCAGAAGAATAAACTTAACTCCAGAATGCATGACCATCAAACAAGCAAGCATAACTGAAATGAAATTGTCCTTCACAAATAATACAAAAGTAATAGACAGTAACATAATATTGACCAAACATAAACAACTATATCAAAAATCAGTAAAAGGGTCAAAATTTGTACTTAGCAGTAAAAAACAAAAAATAATAATAACATGGTATGATATGTAAATACTGATACTTTTTAAATAAAAAATATATTATATTAAATAAATGTATATGTATACATTTAATTTATGTTTTTTATGTATTAAAATACATAATTCCATATATTTATCAGTGTGTGTGTGTGTGTGTGTGTGTATTATATGTATAGTAGTCAACATCTGATGAGGATCAAAATAAAAGTTTATCAAAGTTGTCCTAAGACCAGAATGCATTTTGGCTTTTTGGTGTAAGTATTTAAAACATACCACTCCACAAACAGCACATAAAATTAGGTGGAGCTGGGGAGGTGGAGGATTTCAGCTCCAAATTCTAAAGGCACGCTCAAGTGGATGCTAACCAGCCATTAAATGTATAGCGGTAAGTTCATTGGCTACGTATGCAACATGCAAGTTGGGTTTGGTGAAAGGTTTTGATCGACTTTATAATCTTGGCTACTGCTTATACAGGGTGGGCCATTTATATGGATACACCTTAATAAAATGGGAATGGTTGGTGATATTAACTTCCTGTTTGTGG
>JAUCNO010000425.1:8699946-8721722 GCA_032353835.1 Enteromius viviparus
CCCTGTACTTGGCCCCTGAACGTAACATGTGGCCCCTTAATGGCCCCTGTTACAAAAAAATCCTAGAACCGCCACTGTTACAGACTGTTCATTAAGACCCTAAATAATCATATAAAACTGTGGAAAATGGCCATCCGATGACCCCTTTAAAATCTTTAAACTGTTAGCCTGTTTCTCTAGACAAAAAGCCATTCATTATTTTTTCAATAAGTACGAAATCAATACTTTTATGCAACAAGGATGCATAAAATGTGAGTAAAACATTTATACTGTTATTATGAACTTTCTTTTCATAAATAAATACTGGAAAAAAAAACTGGATTTTTACAAAAATCTTAAGCAACACAACTGTTTTCTAATGTCTGAAATCAGCATGTGAGAATAATATCTGAAAAGATCATGTGACACTGAAAAGTAAGGAAATGGCCGTACTGTATATATAAACAAATATATTAGAATGTTAACATTTTAACGTTTAAGAGGGATACAATAATTGCATGTTGTCACATTATATTGGGGCAAGTTGTCACAATTGGAACCTACTAAATGGCAAGACAAAAAAGCTTTGCAATCGCTTTACAAAAAGCTAGTAACATTCACAAACATTTTTTTTTATAATTTAAGACAAAACCTGTGGCACATTTGAGCTGTTGAATGTCTTGATAACTGATGATTTTCCTATGAACAACTATTGCTGAACTGGTTCTAACAATGAGAAAGAATGGTGTCTATATAATGCAAACACGATGTACTACCTTCAAAAAGACACAGGACTAAGTACTATTAAAAATAAAGACAATCAAGTTAGTTTTGTTGTTCCTCAGCATCAATGAAGACTTGCATTTGCAAAGCAGGCTACTTATCTCTGAGCCAGAGTGTCTATATTTGGCTTGTAGTGCAAAATGTTTACTTGCATGAGTTAAAATCAAAAGTAAATATTTAGGGCTTTCAGAGCCTTGGAGGCTTTAAGTCCTTTGAGAGAAAATTTAAGAATAACTGTCTGCTTTTGTAAACATTCTGTTCTGTTCTGTTCTGTTCTGTTCTTCTCAGCTGGCCGACCCATTGTGTAATCACAGTCTACAATGCCCTAAAACAACAACAGTGGGTGTTATTGTAAGTTAAAAAAATAAATAAATAATATTAAATAAAAAACAAATAAAAAAATATATTGTTTCAATATACAGCTCAGAATGTTCGGGACATTTTGTATTATCTGATGAAATTCATAGGCAAGAATACAGTACGTGCAAAGATGAGATGTCATTGAGACAAAGCAGTTATTGACTTGTTGTATTTACTAAGGCCACGCTGTCAGCTGGGTTGTGTGTCAAGACAAATGTAGACTGGACTGACACAGCTGCTATATTTATGGTAATTGTGTTTGTGACTGTCAATCACAACCTGTATGATATTCAGACATCTCAACAGCACGGACAGCTCAATAGCCATGCACATCTGTATCTATGTCAGAGTTTTTATTACACAGATAAACACACTGACACAAAGATGTCAACAGAATTCTTCTGTGAACCAAATCTCAGGCCGTCCACTGTCTCATTCATCCCTTGCAAAAGCAGGTGTTGTATATTTGTTTTACATTTCATTTTCATAAGAAATTAAAGTTGAATATAAAAATATTAAAATTAAATATTTTAAAATGTGTTAGACAATAACAGTTATACCTTCCTGCCCTTTGAAGACATTACAAAATAGAATGCAAGGCCAAATGACAGCTTTGCTTATATTAGAAACTGAAAAAGCAGCACATTTCCCCATGTGATATTGATTTTACACAATGGTTCAATAAACAAGAAGTTCATAATGAGAAACTTAGATTTCAGGGAGAATTTTTCCAGTTAACCTGTCTATTTTGGGCTTGCCAATGAAAGTACGTCCAATCAAAGCCACAACAGAACCACATTTCTAACTAACAAGTTTTAAACTAAATGATTCACTGACTGATAGTCATTTGATTGCTCTCACTTGTCGTAACGTAAATAATGTGTAGATCATAATATGTTCCATTTTTCAAGAGTTCGCACTTCCTCAATAATAAAAGGGAATTTGGCGTGCTGTCGGGGGTGAGCCGGGGTTTCGGTGAACCTCGAGCCCTAGCAACGATAGCCCTAGCTATGAAATGATCCTGAAACATCAAATTCTGTTTGGCGAAGCTACGAGAATACTTTTTTTGCGCAAAGAAAACAAAAATAATATCATATACTCAAACATTCTTCTTCTATGACTTACGTCCAGTGTTGTCATATTATGTTAAATTAGTAATTAGTTACAGTTACAAATTACTTCTGCCAAAAAGTAATTGAGTTAGTAACTCAGTTACCACACTGTAAAAGTAATTAGGTACTTAGCAACATAACTGACTTATTTTTTTATGTTTTACAGCGTTATTATGTTCTATAACCTCCTTTACATCAAAGATGTTTACAATAACTGATTGAAGAATAAAAACTATTTTAGTACATTTGGTATTTATTTGAACTTATCTTGCAGCATGTCATATGATATGCCTATGCCTAGAAATAAAAAACAAAAAAATAAAAATTGAAAATAAAATTTATGTGAAAAATTAAGACACACAAATGTAAACTTGGGTAAAAAGAAACAAAGGAAAATATAGCCTTTAAGTACCGCAGTTACTCTGTAACGGTATATTAGGCTTACTGCACAATAAACAGAACCCTATCATGCTCTTAAATATTGAAAATTAATAATGTTAACACTTTGCATTTATGTGCAAAACTAAGACACATGACTGTTCACTTGGGTAATAAGAAACAAAAGAAAATACGGCCTTTAATTAGTGCAATTATGTGTATCTGTATAATATTGCACAAGAAACAAAACAAAACCGAGCGGTGCTTGTTTAAACGGAGTGTCTCTGTCTCCTGGGTTAGCAGCGGAAACAAGTTGTAGATGTAAGGTGCATCATAAGTTTAGAGTTGCTTGAGGTAGACGTGGATGATATCGTTTTTCCTCGGCATAGAGTGCATGATACATATACATTATTGCCTTTAATTTCGACGAGGGAGAAGTAGTGCCGATACTTCCAGTTTGAGAATGCTACCTTTGATTTTGGCTTGTCGCCATTGTCGCTGTCCAGTGTAATCAGAGGTAGTAGAAGTCGGAGTGTAAAAAATAATGCCGTTAGTAACGCCGTTATACTTAAACGCCGTTACTCCCAACACTGAACCCATATTTAACTTTTTTGATTATGTGTGTGTCAATCAACATCTCACCTCAAGGGCTGTCAGTTGAGCTTAACTTGTATTGAACTCTGCATGTTTAAAGGTAGTTGTTTGTTATCCATGCTAATCTCTGTCTCTCTCTCTCCAATGCGTTTGGCCTCACACTATGCCTGTCTCTCGCTCAGCGGCATGGTGGCAGAGCTCCAGAATCACTTAGATCATTTTACCTAGGGCACAGAGACAGCAAAAAGAAGCCACTGACCCCCGCTTGCCCATGCAGGGCTTTACGCCTCACTGACTTTCCTGGTGTGACATTTTCCCCCATATCTGCCCTCCCCCTGCCCACAATTGCCTCTCTGACCAACTACCACAGCACAAGAGGGAGAAGAAAAAATCTCAGAACGATCATTGTCTGCACAGATATCAATCAAGTGAACAGCAGCCTGGGTCAATCTGCTGTCACAGCGTTCACAACTCACCACCTAGCACTCATGCAAAATGACAATAATGACAGAATGCCACAAGTGATATCACGTCTAATAACTTTTTTAAAGGTAAATCAGAGAGGAAAGAGGAGAACTTGTGTCCATCTTGCATCACCTGACCCTTTGCCACATTTTCACAAGACCTGGAAGGCCCTATTTTCTCTGTGATGATAAATATAGCCTCTGCGACAGGTCATGACATGGTCATGACATTTTTAAAAGATCAATTTTGCCTCTAAACATTGCCGATCTATTGTACAACTGTGACTGCGACAGATGGGACTTATGTAGACGTGACTTTAATATCTATTTAAAGAGGTTTTACTGACAATGATCTAGTGAGACAAACACTTTTGAAACCTATGGCTTTGACAAAGCCCTGACCCAAGCTGAAGTGACAGCTGTGCTGATGAAGCTTATTCCGGAAAAAAGTGGATTGATTAGGAGTAGGAAACTCACTCATGCCAAGAACTGAAACACTGGAAAAATAAATTAGATGTATTGTGACAATGTTTCATGTTAGAAAATATCTTACATAAGAACAACAACAGATACAGTTTAAGTTGCTTGTATAAGCATTCAACTTGATATGTACCAGTTCTAAGTAGCACAGGTTTTTTGTATCAATCACCAATAATACAGGGTGGGCCATTTATATGGATACACCTTAATAAAATGGGAATGGTTGGTGATATTAACTTCCTGTTTGTGGCCCATTAGTATATACTAGATGAAGTGAGGGGGGAAACTTTTCAAGATGGATGTTGACCATGGTGGCCATTTTATTAAGGTGGATCCATATAAATGGCCCACCCTGTATATAAAAAAATGAAAGTATACCTATTCAAATGTTTGTTGACTTAAATATCTGCAAAGCCAATGTATTTATGCATGTAGACATGGTCAAGACAATCTGCTGGAGTTCAAACAGAATCAGAATGGGGGAGAAAAGCAAATTAAGTGGCTTTAAACAGGCATGGTTTCTGCTGCCATATATATAACAACATAAACAATATTTGTTGTACTTAAAGTTTTTTTTTATTATTCCACTAGACTAGAGCTCCGCAATGAGAAAACCAAGCAATTGTAGCACAAAGTGTAAGAAACCAGATGGACTTCCCAAACACACCCACTTGTCGGCCATGGCAGGTAGGCGGGAGAAGCATGAGATGGGCGGAATGACAGCACAAACACGCCAAAATGATTTTGTTCTAATGTATTAAATTCACTCTATTATGGATTACTGGAGCACATTTTTAAATGATGTATGAAAAACAAGTAGAATTTCCATCAAAAATATCTTTATCATTGTGATACACAGTACTATATTCCATAACTGTGACACATGCGATTTTGGCCACCCTGCCCACTTCTAGGCAATGGAAACTATCCTGTGGTTGCTGTGAATTTTATTCTAAAACAGGAAGAAATGGCTCTAATGTTTCCCCCACTAATTCTGAAGTGTCCTCCCACTCTCTAAACTAACATGCTCTTTCCTCAGAACCGACAGCAGCACAAACAACCTCCTAGCACACATTTGCAAAGCAGCTAAAGCCCCCTGAGTGATTCCGCATTTTCCTAGCCCTTCGTAATAACCCACCGCTTATTCCAGCTCAGGCCTGAAGCTAATGGATTCAGGAGGTTGTTTCCTCTCTCTCTCTTTTTTTTTTTTTAATTCGATGGCTTCCAGCCAATTGGCAATAAGACACTCTGCTTACGGTTTAGCTTTCCAACTTCTAAAGTCTCTCCCTCGTTTAATGCGCGGGGAGAAAACAATTTCCTGATTGTCCTCTACATCCGTAATGAAACATTCAAGCCCTCCACTGAGGCGCGATTATGAGAAGCCAAGAGGGCAGCCGTAGTGAGTCTGCACACTTATAAAGATGATAAATATCAGTACCGTGGGCCTCCTTGCTAAACGTTAGCACAACTAGCAGTTTACCAGAGTGCTATTAACAAGGATGTGGGCACAAGCTCTTCTGAAACATTCGAGCTAGTCGAACGTGTAGCTGTAACCATCTGGAACCCATTTCATGATTATTTCTACAAAAAACAGTAGTGAAACGAAAGAAACCTAACACGTGCTCTGACACAATTATCAGAACCAAACGTGCATCAAACGATAAGGACGTTTCTGTTGAATAACCAACACAAATGATTCATGAAGAAAACTGTATCTCTTAAATGAACCACTTTGGTTCGGGGGGGGTGAAATGAACCGGCTCTGCATCTTTTAAATGAACCGCCTTAGGGATGATTTTACCTTTCTGTATCTCAGCACATCTGACGTTGGAAGAATTCGACATTTAACAAGAAACAAATCCACTGCGGCATGTTGGTGTGCTGTGTGCCCGCCTGTGAAGGGCATGTAAAAAATGGACGTCACCATTCATCACAGTCGGCTGAATGTACTAAATCTTTTTATCCTTGGACGTTCAATCAATGTTTCCGTGGGTTACTCCGATGGAAAGGCCAACACATCTTACAGAATTGCTCCTTTTTTCCCCTCTCTGTCTGCTCCAATGAAGCCAGATTAATCTATTTGAATGCATTGATATGAAATCTGTTCCCGAGATTCCATTGAGTCGCAATGAAGGGAGAAATAGACAGGACTATCTTCCTCTTTGAGATCCTTTTTGCTTTCAGATTAATCATTCCACGCAAGCGTATTTGCACACTATAATGCTCCCTTCAAATAATTAAGCAGGGGCATAATTTATTTTTTTAAAGCTCTTACCGAACACTGATTGTTTTTGTCTATGCCTAAATTGGTAAACAGCTCTGCATCGATTGGGTTTTATATTACATATTTATATAATAATAATCTTTCAAAAGGGCAAAACAACAGGGCACTGGTCAATTTTGGTTCATAAATGACATTATACTGGCGGCATTCATAATCTAAGGAGACAGACTGAAATTAAGAGAATGTAAAAACAATATTAAGCATAATGATAAGAATTTGTATCTTACACACAAGTTCCATACTAAATTGCAAAACATGCTGCAATGTAAGACAAAATTTGTCCTATACTGGAGTGCAGCCAGTGTAGAGATTTAAATTGAATCATCATCCAATTATCTTTAGTTAATCTATCTACACAGAAACTTGAATGACCACCTAATAAGGATGAGATATACTGGCCAAAATTATTATGGCTAGGAATAAAGAACATTTTCCAGAAAACATTTAAAACATTGCTAATCACATGCAACTACAAAAATACAAAAAGTAAAAAAAAAAAAGAATGATACTACAATCAATGGATTTACTAATAATAATTATAATAATGGTAATAATAATACAGATAAATAAATAAATGTATAATATATATATATATATATATATATATATATAGATAGATATATATATATATGCACATGAATTTACTGTATATATATTAGTTAGCGCCCAATTATTTGATAATTAGTAACACGTGCTTCATCAAAAGTAGTGGAAGACTTGTTAAAGATCTTAATAGTCAATTGATGTTTGATCTACAAAATCGATGCAAATTGTTCCCAAGATAACAGTTCGTGCGAAGAATATATCATGTTTTGTGCAGTGACGCGCTCCGAAAGAAAAAAAAGCTGTCAGGGCAGATGTCCTTTTGGTGTATCTAATGCTGTGATTTGATTAGACTTAAAATGTGGTTTAAAACCCCACTCCATCTGCAATACAATTAGGTTTTTAATGGTGAACTGGTGATCCAGTCCATGCACTGATCTCCATAGGCTTATCTTCCTCTGTGTTGCTTTTTAATGGTAAAATGTTACTGCAATTATATGGTAAATTGAAACTATAATTGGAAACGAGCGCTTCATTGGAGGGACCTAAATCAATCTCGGGTGGGCCATGAACTGCTGAAAAAGGTGAAGTTCTTCTCTGTAGAGCAAGTGACACCAACATGAGACAGCGCAGCATTGGATAATAGTAAACGGACATGAGACAGAGAACTAAAAGCATCCAAGTCTTTGCTACAGTATGTGATCTTTGAGTGAGTGAACTGAAAGAAGAGGAGCTTGAACATTAAGGTCCGGTTTCACAGACAGGGCTTAGGTTAAGACAGGATTAAGCCATAGTTCAACTGGGAAATGTAAGTAGCCTTTATAAACATGCTTTAGATAAAAACACTACTGGTGTGGATCTCGGGACATATACAATGAACTTTCAGCTTAATGGCTGGTTAGCATCCACTTGAGGGTGTTTCTCTGAAACCCTCCACCTCCCCAGCTCCACCTGTGTAGACTGGGTTATTTTATATGCTATTTGTGGAGCAGTATGTTTTAAATACTCAGAACACCATAGGCACTGGCAGCAGCAAGTTCCAGCACTTGCTTGCTTGCCGAAAAACTGTATAGTTAAGTGTGTCTACACTTGACACACTTAACACCAGCACTATTTATTGAATACATTTTTCCACATTTTTACACTATTATTTGTCACTTTAATTTTATAATTAAGAATTTGATACTTGTTTTTGCTTCTATTTTTCTCATTATATACAATTTATTGTAATCTGAATTATATGAATTATATACAATTTATACAATCTGAATTGTATAAATTATATATAAACCCTGCAAAAAAAACAAAAGAAAGAATGACTAATATTTCCAAAATTGATTAGCAGCATTAGTTGGGTCAACTCGTCTCACTCATCCACTTTAATAATAAATAATAAAAAAAATTCTGACAATTGCAAAATCACCTTTCAAGTAGTCCTACATAAAAACACAAGTAAAGTACCTTAAGGTGTGAATAACACCCTTTTTGCTCACTTGAGGAAAAAGAAACATCTGGACTTCAAACTCTTTTAATGACTGAAAAATCTCTTGACTGAAAATTAAGCAATTTTCAGCAATGCCTGAAAATACCCATCGAGTGCATTACAGTGCAACACAAACCCCCTGACACACCACCCCTCAGCTTTGAATGAGTCAGACAGACATGGTGTGATTCAACCAATCTGCAGTGAAACGCGTCTCTGCAATGCAGAGCAGCCATTTAATTCTTCTGTATTCCCCCGAGTCGACACAGGTGGACGAGCCACTCTTAAAACAGCATGGCTGCCTACGCCACCAACAATAGGCAGGATTTCAGCACTGTTCAGTAAGTGGACATGTTCTTTCATATTTTCAAACAATACCTCACAAGAAGTACTTTTCTTTCATTCTTTCAAGGTTACACTGTTTATACACGCTTACTAGATTGACCGTTTGCATTAGTGCACCGAAAGAACAACCCTGCTTTGTGAGATTCGCACGTTCTCACTAACAACGAAGTTAACTGTTATAAATAAAAAAACGAGGTCTGTAATTTCTGCGAGAGCTCGAAATCTATACATAGGGAGGAAGAGAATTAAATTACACTGCTGCTCCTTAACAACGTTATTTAAATTACATTAGGCTTTGCAAAATCGAATCAATAGTTTTTAGCTTGTTTAACCAATTCGCCACGACAAATAGCTGGCACTTCTTTGCAAAACAAGCATGAAATGTCACATCAAATGGGCCGCGAGCTCACGCGGTGCAATGGAGGGCAACACTTGTGAAGAAGTATTGGTGTCCAAAGCACTTAGTTCTGAAACGGAATAAATTAGAGCCACAAAAGCAAAGCAGCACCCCTTACAAAACATTATAATGGCAACATATCCAAAAGTTGCACAGATTTCCTTATTTCAGCAGCACATAATACAAAACAACGCTCTAAATCATTTGAAGCATTGCCCCTTGATAAGTGGATTAAAAACCATTTAATACAGACCAGAAACGCAGGAGTCAGCACTTTCAGATATGCTGTGGTTGTCTGTATCGTGCCGCATCACTCAGGACTGTTTCAAGAAAACCTGCTAAACAATACTTCTGATATTGCACAAAAGTACTATGGCAATGAAAGTCGCTAATGATAAAGACTGCAGATTCTATTTAAGCAATACGAGGCATCAGCCGAATAAATAGTTCATCCACCTAGAACAGTAGTCACAAAAATTAAGATCACTTGCATGAGACAAACAAATAAACTAATGAATGCCTCGGATGGGCTGTTTGTAAGCTTCTCTGTGCTAAAGGCTCACTTACTAAATATTACATTAACCTCATTATGGCATCGTGTGCCTGGCTCACATACTAAAGCACTCTAGTTGAGCAAAGAGACCAAGGCTTTGATTCCCAGGGATGCATAAACGGATTAAAAATGTATACCGTCAATGCAATGTAAGTTGTTCTGGATAAATTTAGACCTGCCAAATGCACAAAAGCGAATGTAAAGAAGTCTGGAAAGAAAGCGTGGACTAAAATCCTCAGAGACAAAGGAAGTCTTAATCTCTGCTGTTCTGTGGCGGTGGCTTTTGCTTTATGGATCTTCAACCTCCTGTTTGCATACCGCACACGCAAAGGGATTGCTGAGGCAGGACAGAACTCCCCTATTAGTGAGTCGTTGAGTGATTTGTTTGTGTCGACTCAAATGTTATTGTTCAGCACAAGTCGTTCATTAAATCCTGCGTCAGTTAAGACCACCTTAATCCGGCCCTTGCTCCTGGGAATTCAAATGACTCAGACGGAGACCGTTATAACCACGCTGGAGGTCTGGCTTCGTTGTAGCTGCTCGCAAACGTAGTCATTACCCAGGAGAGAGCTGCTCCAGCCAGGCAGGACAGAGGTGAGGGCACCTTTAATGAGTGGTTCTCCAAGAGAGAAGCTACTCCAAACAAAACCCTTTCATTTTAGGTCAAGCTACAGGCTCAAGTGAAGTCTAAAAGAGAGAAAATTAGCTGCTCGTTCTGACATGGCTGTGAGCGTAAGTGCTTATTCAACGGATCACTGAGAAACCAAACCCCATCTGACTTAGAGAACGCAACAGTTTCTGTTTGCAAAGGGACTTAACTCATGGGGCTGTTTTGCCATATTTATAAATGTATAAATTTAATGAAAAAATAAAATAAAATAAAATAAAAAGAACAAGGGAAGTAAATATTAAAAGAACATCAATTATTTCAGTGTTTGAATGTGTTTCCATTGTTGGTTTAAAAAACAACAACAACTTTTATAAAATAATGAATGCAAAAATATTACAATAATGAATTTTGAAGTACTTTAAATTAAAATTAACCAGAAAATACAACAATTTTAATAAAGGAAATAATAAACATGAAAATAAAATACTTGTATTTCAAATATTTAATGTATGAAATATAAAGAAAATATAATATAAAAATATATAATAATATAATATATAATAATATAAAATAGAAAACAAGACACTAAAATAACATAGGTACACACCATGTAAATAAAACTATATATATTATATTCAGATAAAATTATGTTAAATATAATTATAAATTTATACAAAAATATATTGTCTTTATGAAGAAATACAGAAAATACTCTACATCTAAATGGTAAATTTACAATAAAACATTTATTTAACTGAATTTCTGTATAATGCCACACAAGCACACAAAAATATGAAGCAAAGTTCAAAGTAATCCACAGACATCATGAAGCGGTGACATTCAGAGGACAACGTAAAGGAAAGTCTGTTCCCAATTATCCAAAGACATTTTTCCTTCCCTCATTAGATGATCTCTTCTAAATGACCACTATACTAAGCTAATAGGCAGTCTAGCATGACTTGATTTGCACTTTCAATTTGGCAAAGTAGCTAATTGTGTTTTGATTCCTGTAGATGTGCTGTTTCAAATAGACAAACTGATCTGTTTAGTGTGTAGTGTGCATTTATCCGCGAGAGAGCCTTTGTCCTCAAGGGTGCGACCTAGCCAGTGGAAATAAGTCTAACCGTAACCCAGAGTCCATTGCGGAGTACTGCTTTCCCTCCGGCAACAGCGGGACAGCCCATCAAAGACAAAGGGGAAATGTTAAGGTCTGACACATGAGGATAAAATGCCAAAGGGCCATTGAGCCGTTCATTCATCAAAGTAGATAAACTAGCTCTCCATACTCGAGACAGCTATTGACGGAATGAGATTAGTAGAAATAGTTTCTTTATGGTCAGAACATGCATTTACACTAACTTTGTAATTACAAGTGGATTTCCCGCTCAATGAAGAGATGCCAAGCTTCACAATGTCTTGAAATCAAGAGCATGGGCTTCAGTTGTAATCAAGTCCCAGTGGCTTGTTGGGAGAATGAACATCAGTGAAGGCCTTTTATTTGTTTTATTTTTTGTGGTAATGGGCTACTGAGCTTTTATAGTCCCGCTTGCACTTGACTACGTGGAGGTACGGATTTAGTTCGACAGGTGGAGCCACTGGAGGCCATTCTGAATGGAGCGAGTCTGACAGATCGGCCAAGAGCGAGCTGAATAAAGGTCTCAGAAGGGTGCGGAGTCAATGCTTGCCATGTCAGAAGAACAGAGACTTTGGCGTGATCGTGGGAGAAACAGCAGCCCTGTACAATCTATGATTGACTGGTTGATGATGGAGCGGGTTCTGTCTGCACCATTTTTATTGTTGTTGTTGGTCTATGTACACATATGTCAGACGAACATCTTTTGCTGTTGCCTTAAATCTTTGCGTTTTTAAGACAACATGTCAAAAATGGCATTCTGTTCAGTTCAAACACATCATCTGCAGTTAGTCTAGCCTACTTCAAGTCGAAAAACGATGAACGATGTGAATGTTGTGAGCCCAGAAAATAAATCAATCAATCAATAAAACACTATGTAGCATTCTAACTCTAATAAATTAAGAAAAACTACTCTCCTGCATGAAAACAAAAGCACTTCCAAAATTCCTGACTAAAGTTCTGTTCCATTAGTCTAATCCAGCATTTCTCAACCATGGTTTTATAGTATCCCAAAAAATTGCATATTTTGTTACGTTCCCCTAACCAAACTCGCCAGCTTGCTAACACCAAGAACAAAAATGATTATACTATTGGGGTTTTCAAACTTTGCAATGCCACATACCACCAATATCAAAAATAATTTTACAAAAACAGCATAACATAAATAATTTATAATAAATGTATAAATCCCCATCGTTAAAGACATATAAGATATATGTATGTGTATATATATATATATATATATATACTGTATATATATATATATTTAAATAATAATAATAATTATTATTATTATTATTACTGCAAAAAATAGTCTGAAACCATGATTTTACATAAATAAACAATTTATAATACATACATTTTAATATATAGATATTTTTAGCATTCAAAATCCATATTAATAAATTTTAACATATTTATATTATATGATATAATATATACACATATATATATATACATATAGGGATGGGTATCACTTAAAAAATTGACAGATACCTTAAGTTCAATACCAGTTCCTGACCAATATCTTTTTCGATTTATTATCTCAAAAAAAAAAATTATACAGCCTCAAAACCTCATCTCCTGAGCCACTGCACGGAAAAAAATATATCCAACGCAGTGAATCAGTGCAAATTAGTTTTAATAAAGTTCAAATAGTTTTGAATCTACACATCTGTTATGCTGCCTTTACACTAGTGCATTATTATTTATTCTTACAATTTATTCTTGAAAAGTTTTCCAATCTGAAAATGTTGTGTATTTAAATTTAAGGCATAAAACATTTGTCTCTTAATTAAGGAAGATTTCATTTCATTGCTGGAAAATAAAGGGGATTTTATATTACATTGCAAAACACATACTGGTTTTAATCATTTTTGTAGTAGCCTATTAGTATGCATATTCTACAGAACAATAGTAATAAACTTCTGCTGCCATGTCCAAACCAAACTTTTATTTTGACGGCTTGCCATGAATACCTTTACAGTTCTGTGTGTACATGACATGACGATAGATTTACTCAAATGAAACGTTCAAATGCTAAGCCTTGGACCAGTTCAGGAGATGTTTTTCATGTAGCCTATTGTATTTATGTCCTCATTTAGTGAGACGCAAGACTTTAATATCACTGGAAGCGTCACGCACAGGTCAGTGTGCTAGTAAAGGGAACCGCGCGTCTGCACCATACATTAACACAAGAGACACACAGAATTCTTCTTTTTGTTAAATTTTGACAAAAACTACTGAAAGCAGGAGTGTGCTCACTTGTGTGTGTGTGGTGCACACACGTTTATGTGTGTGTAAAAGCGCAACTTAATGTGGGGGAAAGTGACATGCAGTCGTGTAAATGTTGTAAATAATATAAGGCTATTTTACACACTTCTGGTCAAACACACTGGCTAGTGCTGCAGTCTTATTGGCTCACTGGCGTAGATGAGATTAGGCCCTTTAGGTATTGAAATTGGGTACCGAACAATGCGACGTTTTTCGATACTCAGTTGTAGCGAGGCAATTCGGTAGGTACCTAAAATGTATCGACCTCGATACCCAGCCCTGTATATGTGTGTGTAACAAAGTATTTTTCTTATTTTATACAATATATAGCTACAATATGTCATACATATGTGATCATATTTTATAATTATTAATACAATTATATATTTATATATAAATTAATAATTTGAGTATATTTATTTATTTATCTATACAATATGTCTGTTACGTTCATTGTCTGTATAGTTTATTAACTTTGTTTGCATGTGTTCTTGTTTTGGTTTCAGTCTTATGTCCATGTGCTTTTCCTAATTTGGTCCTTCCTGTGTTTGTGTCATTATTAGTTGATTAACGTCCGCCCCACCTGTGTCGCTCACCTGGGTTGCGTTTAGTTCATCAGCCACATGTGTACTTATTCTCCTGTCTGCCTTGTTCTCATTGTCCGTGATAAATGTTGATTAATGTTATGTTGCTTAATGCCGTTAATGTTGTAAACCGTTGTGTATGCTTTCATTTATTATTAAAAACCCTTTATTGAGAATCTCTGCATCTCCCGCGATCTCCATCTCCGCACAAATCTGAAAATCTGATTACCCCCCAAAAAACATTAAGAAGCTGTTGAAAAACCAAGTCAATAGGTACATTTTCATTACTGCTTCATTACTACTTCAGAGCGCACAAGCAGTGCACGGTTAGAGAATATCTATGCACTTTGAAAAAAAGTGACATTGCCACATGCTGATGTAATCTGACTGTCATTTTAATTGCATCTTGAGGCAATACCTGCTAGTGTTATGACAAGATATGACGAGAACCATTGGCAAGGCTTTCCCTGAGAGACAGCAGATGAATTTTCAATGAGTGCCAAAAAGACCTGTTGAGTGAAGCGGTTTGTTAAAACGTAAAATCAATAAAAGCCATTGTTTAAACATTCCACCGAGAGACCTTCAGACACAAGCTGAACGAAGTGACCAATACATTGATCCCTCCTACCTGCTTGGAACTGCTCTCCTTAATAATTCAGATGAAAGAAAATGACCAGAGAAAAAGCGAACAAACATTCGTAATGGGCCACAATGGACAGCAGCTCGTCTTCCTTTATCTCTTTCATTTCCTCTCTCTCTCTCGAGCCAAGCTTCCTTTTGTACTTTGACCCAGTGGCCATGATAAGTGGCACGTGTGTCCGTTTCACTTCCTCCCACATGCCAATGGGCATCCATTAGCATAGATCTGCTTCACACCAGGCCTAACCTCTGCCCCTCTCCTCTCCGGCACCGCCAAACCTTCCTAGCTACGACTGTGCCATGGCAACACCACTTCAAAAGAAAACGTGGCTGGGTAGATGTTACAAAAACAAGATAAATCACTGAAGCCCGGCTCTCAGCAAGAAGCAACAGCTGATAAGCATGCGCCAGGATAATAATGTGTGAGCGCCCACCTCTAATAGAGGAGCATATCTCAGGGAAAATGGATATTGGCTTGGCAAATAATCATTTAAAGAGGTATGAGATGGAGGAAATTATAAAACATAATCCATGTTTCCATGTCAGAATGGTGAAAAATAAAATAAAATCACACCAGGCCATGGTCCTGCATGCAATTAACTATTCCCATGTACCCATGCCTGTTAACCTTTTGCATTTATAAATAATGTACAATACCGATGAGTACAATCCATCACCAGAACAGCACGCTCCACAAGCCAAGTACAAACAAGCACAGGTACTCCAAGTAAATCCTTTAAGCCCCGAAAAATGTATGTTTTTGGCAGGCTGATGCAGTCCAGTCATAATATGTAGCCCATCTAAATGACATCTTAATACTTTAATCTGGACTCTCTGTAGATCTGCAGACTGCTGGTCTATAACAAGTCAAGACAAATCCCTATGTTATTCATGAACTCTACTCTCAACATTTGTTTGCATCCCCATCCACATGATAAACTAATTTAGCATCTGTTACACTTTAAATATTTTGGTTTTGAACTGCATGTGCCACCTGCTCGCTCACAAACACATACAGTTCACTTGCTATCTTCAATTTTCAAGTATGGCTGTACAATGGGTTAAATTAGTTTAATGAGTTAAAGTAATGAAAGGCATCAATCACATCATTTTTATTGTACAAATACCTAATATTTGATTATGAACATATATATATTAGGGGTGGGCATAGATTATTATTATATATTTTTTTTTAGATTAAAGGTTCTAGATTAAAATGGCTCATTTGATTTCTGCCAAAGGCATTCAGAATATGTATGCTAGCTAAATAATGACTAAAAGTAAAGCCCTATTAGGACAGGACTAGTTGTACAGGGGGTTGTTACAGAATATTTGTTTCACAGATGTACTTGGTGATTTTAATCCCATCCGAATCTGCCATGTCTGTGTTTTTCTCTCACAACCTCTAGAGTCCGAATGCGATGTCTGTCACGTTTCCTTGTGTGTTTTGGCCAACACGATATGCCGTAGATGCTCGTACCACACGCACGTTTAATATATTTTCATATATATAAAATAAATAAATAAATACAAATAAAGAGCCTGGTTACGTAAACTGTTAAGACTTGCTATTGTAATATCAGTATCAGTTAAGATTACTCACCCTACTTTCTGCACTGTTATATGCTGTTATATGCAACATATGCTTTAATTCGGTTGTCTTACCCGCCAACCTTTCTCCTTGTACTTTATACTGCGAACCCCCTCCCCATGCCCTCTAACGCCATCGCACCGGATCCCACCCCGGTCTCCTACTTCATTAGAGCACAAATTCTAGCAGGTGCGGACATTGCCCTTTCTCTCCTGTTTCTGCAGACCACCAAGTGGATTGGGGTAAGGTCACCCTTACTCTCAAACATACCAAAACCAATCCATCCTGTATATTATCACTCTCTGAAAATTTTGCTCTGTTTTTTTCCCACAGGAGGCACGAGCTCAGCGATTACCTCTTCATCATCCCTCAGCTCGCGTGGCTCCCACTTTTATACATCTCACAAAATCTTTTTGCCAAATGTGCCATCTGTGTTTCACAATGGAACCAATGCCCGTACTGGGGAGCTCTCGAACTTGAACTCCACAATATCACTTCCGCGGTCTGGAGATCAATCTCTCACTCCTCCACCTCCTGTCCTTTCTTAAACTCCTCCATATCCCCTTGCCCCGAACCAACTCTAGATACATTTGTCCTGTATGTAAATCGATGAATAAAAATGCTAAACAGTATCTCTCAACTCCCGTTAATTTTTCTCGCTTGGCAGCGGAATTGTTTCATCACCCTGATCCTAACTTTTCTGATTATCTCTTAACAGGTTTAAAGCACAGTTCCCATCCAGGAGTCAGCTTTCTTCCTTACCAAACTCACATCTGTCCCAACCTTCAGTCTGCCAAGACTGAGCCCGAAATCTCCTGATTAAAGTAGTTGAAAGCAGATTTTATGATCGGCCCCTTCCGATTGGGATAGCTACTTGACATTTTTCGGGAAAAACGTCTCATCATCAACCGTCTCCCCCATTTCCAGTATTAATAGCCTCATTCAAATCCCAGAATTCTTCCTCAACTATCATGATATTGATCAAGCAATCGCTATGATCAAAAAATCCAGCCACGGAGCATGGATGGCAAAGGTTGATATAATCTCAGCCTTCACAGTCATGCCCATGCACCCCGACTTTTGGCATTTCTTTGGCATCTGCTGGCACAAGAACTTCTATTTTGCAGTCCGCCTCACCTTCAGCTGCAAAACCAGCCACAAGATCTTCAACATGCTTTCAGAAGCAATTTGCTGGATTTTAACAAATAACTACCAAATCCCCTACCTCCTAGACGACTTACTCATTATCTCCCCTCCAAACGATATCCCAGCAGCCAATCTCCTGAAAGTCCAAAAAGTCTTTTCTGATCTGGGCATCCCCATCGCCCAAGAAAAGACTTCAGGACCCAGTTCCCTTTTAGAATTCCTAGGCTTTAACCTCAATACACAAAAAATTCTCGCTTCCCTCCCAAAAGAGAAAGTCGACAGAATCATTCTGATAGCTTCAAAGCTCATACCTAACCCTCATAGTGAACCCTCAAGTGTGAAATGTTGTCAGGTCTTGAGCATTTAAAGAGTTTGCGCTTCCTCAATAAAATAATAAGCGGTGAACCTCGAGCCCTGGTAACGATAACCCTTGCTAGGGCGGGGCTCGAGGCCAGCTCAAACCCGGCGGGCCCCCCCGGAAGGAACGAACGGGGGAGAAGGGGAGGTGGAGGGGATGTAAAGAATGTAAAGCGAGATACTGAAGGGTAGGAAACTGGTTTATTTATAGTGGAATTAGTGGCCTGATTAATTAACTATGGAGGTGGTAATGGAGCTGATTGTTGGCAGCGCGGTTGCGATTGTTGGCAGCTGGGTTGTATTTCAACCACGCTTCCTACCGAAATTGGTTTACAACTACATTTGACAGTCAAACTAAATTTCGCCATGTGCATTATTCCAATCCAAAAGGCTTTTCGACACAAACCTCCATCCAATTTTGGATGTATCTATCCTAGACATTTTCTTTTTCATCAAACAAAGTAAAACAGACCAGTTTACAATAGTGGAGTGGCTTCATCATTCAGCCGCGCCTCAGCAGTGGCTCCGCCTCCGTGGGCGGCATCCCGATCTAACCTGCCACCACAGTGACCCCACTATCCAACCCCACCATCGCAGTAGCTCCCTTGTTTCCCCTGCCAATGCAAGGGGGGTCCAGATTTTAAATAAAAATATCTCATTTATATAATTTTTTTTTATAGTTATATTTCTTAGTTATATACAATTTAATTCAAATGATAATTTTACTCACTGTAAAACCCAAATTTGACCGCTATAAATCTTAAAAATTTAAGAAAAGTCTAAAATTTAAAAATGTGTATTTTTTTATTTTAATATTATGACATGAAATGTGTAATTTTCTATAATATAGTGTAACATTCTACTTTCATAAAATACACATTTTCCTGTTTTGTATTGTCCTATTCAAAATTTGTATTTTTACCCAAACAGGATTTCCTAACCGGATCACTAAAAAGGTGTACCTTTTTACCTTCATCTATACTTTAAGTAAAACCATGCATTTAAATACTGTAAAATCTTGATTCAAAAGCCATAAATCTAAAAAGATTTATAAGAATGTGTAATCCCACATCAAGAAATGAGAACTTAGTATGTATTATGACCAACGGGCAGAGTTTACAAGTATTCATACACTACTTCTGATTCATGCTCGCTTCTGTGCTGATCTCTGAGACCTATACATATTTTTTCAAACATCCTTCAAATATACCATCCTTGGAGGGATAAGACTGCATTTGAATTTGTATAGCGATCACAGTCCACTTGAATAGCACTGAGTGTATTGTTATGAGCTGTGTGGGTGGATGTGGTAAACAGTATGTAAGAGTGTGAAGAAGGTCAAGGAAGCGGGACTTGTCCAACACCTTACATTACATCATGGGTTCTATCATTTTAATTAAATCTACTTTTATAGCACTTCTAAAACAGGTCAATTAAATTGAGGAAAAAAAACGAGAAAGCCAACATCAACACTGCATGTAAGTAAATAATATCAGTGTTGGAAGGGTAATTAGGTAATTACAAGTTATGCTTTCTGTGAATAGCTTCACATCTCTAAAAAAGTAAAAAAATCGTGTCAAATCAAATTCACCTTTCCAAACATGCACTTCAAAAATGTATTATGATTACAGTAAGGCAGATGGCATTTCACATTAAAAAAACACCCCAAATTAATACCCTCAATTTGCGTTGGAGTAGCTCAATATTTTTCAAAACCTTCAGCCTTTCAGGTTTCAAGTAGGTCCTCTGTTTTCCCCCCAAGTGCACAGACATTTATAGAATGTGTCGAGTCCCAGGGAGGTTAATTATGTGGGGCGTGATCTGTTTACTTATTTAACCCGTCTGAGAGATGCCTATTGCCTGGCTAGATAGCTGAAACTGGAGCCCAAAGCTACTACAGCAATTCACTTCATCATGTTCCTCCACTGAGAGTTTGTCTTTTTGCCAATCTGCTTGAATATATGCAATACCTGAATATGATCTACTTCAGGCAGATGAAACATAATTACCCGCAGTCAAATGTTTAGAATAATGTATATATAGAGTAAAAACAATTTATGAAAAACTACTACAACAAAAAAAACATATTCAATTTGGATGTATTGTAAAATGTAATTCATTCCTGTGATGACAAAGCTGAAATCAACCATTACTCTAGTCTTCACTTGATTCTTTACAAAGTCATTTTGGTTACGCTCATCAAGCATTTTTCATTGTCATCCATGTCAAAAACAGTCGGTTAAACGGTGACACATTTGGTCAGGGTTTTCTAATCAATAAACCTCTGATAAATTCTGATCTGAAATTTTAAGTTCAAAATACACTATGGAGGTCACGTAAGTTTAAAACTTGCTTCCATCATTTCGTCATCCTGTTCCATCTTCTTCTTTTCTGACTTTCAGGAAATTACAGAAGGACATCGGCTAACTTGTAAAAACGTTGCAAATTGCTAACAATTTCTCGAAATCTCTTGGTAAGACAATTCCCGGCAGAGAAGTCATAAAACCAATGCAATGTTTCACTGCTTCGTATCTGCAGATGAATCATGTGCTTCTTACTTAAGATAAGATAGATAATTTCCTTTATTTAGAGTGAATAGGAATCTCTCAGTGGCAGCCACATATTCTCTCTCTATCACCGAGTAGATTGTAATCCTAGACAGCACCATTAGCATCTCCAAGCAATATGGGCTCATCACTTCAATAGTGTTCCTCTCAGTCTCTGATTGTCTCGGATATGAGCCAAGTTTATATACCCAGCAGTGGAACGAAAAGGGGGCATTCCTCTAACATCAACTGGGATCTAGGGCAGAGGACCCTCCCTGTCCCGCGCTCTCAGGCTTGGTGGGACTGACTGCGGTGCTCCAAGGGTTTGTGGAGGGGGGATTCATTACTCAGTGTTCCTCACCCAGCAGAGAGTACAACTGTAAGGGGCCAATCTACCCCCCCAGCACCATCCATTCCCATAAACCCCCTGACCTCCTGCGCTCTTGGATCGGTTGCTCGTCGGAAAGTGCTTTCAACCGACCCGGCTAATGTATTATAAATCAATTATCTTCTACTATGGGTTGAGCTCTCTAATCTTTTTCTGACATCCAATTAAATAATATGAGAGCAATACAGATGGGATCCCACCCAGTCTATTCACCGTGATGCTAACATGTTTCAGAAACTATTTAAAGAAGATCTATGAATACAGTGATTGATTTTCATTCATTAAATCTTAAGTCACGCTGTAGGCCTCTGCAGCTTACGGAGCAAATGATGGTGGGCTGCAGCCTAGGTGAATGTTAACAGCGTAAGAATTATACAAAAATCAAGAACATGGCTAGAGATCTGGAATTTTAAAAACTCATTTAAAAATGGTCAAATTAGATTTTCAAATGATATCAAAAATGAAATAAAATTAAGAACTAGTGGTCTCGTCGTAAAATCTATAATAAAATATTTTGGTTATACTTTATTTCGATATCCCAATTTACACATTCTACTAAAAGTAAGTAACTTTAGAGTCATTAGAGTATTAGTAGACTGTATGCTTAATATCTCCTAACACTTGATTCGGTGGGTCCACAACACTCAACATACTGACTATGAGAGTTAGTGGACATGTATGGCGCTTTTCCACTGCATAGTACGGTACGGTACGGTTCAGTACAGCTCACTTTTGGGGGGTTTTCCACTGGGAA
>JAUCNO010000425.1:8735763-8748740 GCA_032353835.1 Enteromius viviparus
CAGCAAAGCAGAAGTGCTCACTATCACACATTTAGACTGATTTGTGAACAATGTTTGAGAGAAATGGTAATATTGTGCATCTGGAATGAATTTTAGATCTTTAAGATCTTTAAGATCAAGATCTTTGAAAAATGAAAAGGTCTGTAACTTCATTACTTTTTTGTGTATGTAATTTACACTGGATAATAATTTGAAAATGAGAGTAATGCTAAAATAGAATTAAAATAAAATCCCCCTGTGATGCAGCTATTTACTCTTTAAGATTCTGTTAATTGACAAATTAAACTAGAAAGTGAAAAGTGTTTAAAACGAGTTCATAAGATCATGCTTGGAGAAACAAAGTATCCAAGAGGTGTAGAAAGAAAAAAAAGAGAGTGAGAGAAAAAGCGAAATCCAATGAGAAAAAAAACTGTTGGTAAATGAACTTGAAACTGCCTGTGCCCTTTAAACCCTGCCGCTGGTGGCAGTAAGATGCCTGCAGGCAAACACTTCACCGACTCAACTGATTTTCTGGTCTCAGCACAATCAGAGCATAGGCGGATGTTCGCCATCAGCCGAGCTCTGCAAACAAACAAGTACCGCTCCAAATTGCTGGACTACAGGCCCTGTGAGGCTCCGTTGACAACTTTGCAATCAGCGTCTACATCAGATATCAAAAAGTAAGCCGACCAGTTTTCTGACATGCCCATTGTTGACGAGCCCTACAGGTCAGCTTGTCAACGGTCAAATTATAAAGGAAAATTAAAGAGGAAATGATGATTAATTCCAAACTGCATAATGATATCAAATGCTAAAAGAAAAATATCCACAAGGTACAGCTTTTACTGTGGCAGTTCAAAGCTATGAACTTATATAAATATGTGAGGTTTCCATCAGCTGCCGCAATCAAGGCAGACATCTAAAATTGGCTGTGAGGAGCAGGTACTAATGCTCAAACCAGGGGGGAGGAAGCGCACAACAGGAGCTGGAGGGATTGAATTATCAGGGTTCATTTATTCCACCGACTCCAGCCAGTGCCTGAATCAAGACTGATCGAGCTTTCATTTATCCCGGGCCCAAAGAGCAACGCAGCTCGGGAGCTATTTCTCAAGGAATAAGAAAAATCCCACTGGCAGAGTAAAAAGAGCAGTGGTAGCAATCTCGCGCTATGACCTCGTTTGTCAAGAAATAAAAGCCGTTCCCTTGTAGTACACAATCCCTCTCTGGGTCCAAAGAACGATTGGGAGATATGTATTGTATCCGAAAGCGCTTAGTGTTAAGACGTCTCGGTCAGAGTGCCTGCCCTAACGAAGATTGTCTGGTGAATATGAAACACATTCCTTAGATATACAAAAGACAGAGCACTTTGGCTTTAGAAAATGCTGTTGAAACCAGCTTCCCACACCTTTACCAATGATTTTGCATGACTTATAATAACCTACTTTCAATAAAAAAGAATTCACTAGAAATAGCACTCAAAGAACGATTTCCAACTGTGTATTCATGTTTATTAATTACAAAAAAGATGTATTGCTATTTATATTATTTTATTGTATTTTTATTTTATTCTATGTAGTACTTTCACGGGCATTAAACTTATTTTATTTTATTATATTTATTATTTTATATATAATTTTAATTTTATATAATTTAAAATTAATTAATAATTTTATAATATCCATCATTCTTCTGTTTAAAAGTTTTTATAACATAATATAATATAATTAAAGCTGTCGAACCATAAATGAATTATTTAAATTTTGTTAAAAAAATTATATGTATGTATTCTGTGAATTTTTATTATGTATATATAAATGCATACACATACAATATATAATTTGAAAATATTTACATCTGTATATTTATATTAATATATTTTTTAACTAAATAAATACATTTAATATATAAAAATTATATTTCTCTGAAATATTTACATTCGTGTGTGTGTGTATATAAATACATAATAGAAAAACATTTATTTTGGATGCAATTAATCATAATGAATCATTTGATTTGAATCACTAAATACAATATAATATAATATAAAAATTGGCCAAACTTAAACAAGAAACAAAAATTATAATTTAAATATATATAATAAATATTGTCATACATTTCTTAAGCTTTGAAAAGATACTGCACCTTTAGGTAAATTTACATATTAAGTATATTTTTGTAATCAAAATAATTGTATTTTTCATAATTATTTATTTATTTATTTATTTTCATTGCAGGGCTGAAAAAAATTACTGGAAAAAATAGTTAAAAAAAAGAAAAAAAAATAGAACTTTTCTTAAATAAATAAATAAACTATGGTCCTATATATCTTTTTTTTTTTTTTTTTTTTTTTTACATGTTGACAAATGAAAGCCAATTTTTCCCCACCTCATTATATCAAATGGTAATGAGCCAATCCCAGCAGGCCATACTGTCCCCTCTGTGACCTCAAAGCATATGGCACCATTCCATGGGTCAGCTTTATGCTTCAGTATTGTTATTGGCTAATTCATGGAGCTCTTTGAATGCAGTCAATCAGACAACAGCTGGCCTCAGGAGGACTTGGCCAATCGATGTCCATGATGCAACCGACTCGCCAGCTCCCCTGTACCACCCTGATCGGCCAGACTAATTAATGAGATCTCATACTCTAAAAGCGGGCGATGATAAAACAATTCCTTAAGAAGGACTCTAAAGGGTTTTCAGAATGTTCATAAAACCGAGCCGAAATCCCTGACGAAGGCAGACAGCTCTCCAAATGCTAATTTGCAGAACAGGCTGGAGATGATGCAGAACAAGGCTTTCACCTAGTCCCGCTATAAATTATTCATACTATTGACTGCCGAAGCAATGCCACTTTCATGCACTGGGCGACCACGGGGGTGCCACTTTCACACGCCGGGACGATCCAATGAATCCTGACCAACTGTGCCGCTCCACAAGTTCAACACTGCAAAGCACATTGAGTAAAATAACAAAAACCACAAAAATGGTAATGAATTATTACATTTTCACCATATTTATATGTGTAAAGGAGACAAACCGCATGTACAGTATGCGAGAGCCCGGGTACAATGCAGCCATTGTATACACGCGCCAAAATTATTAATGGGACGCTGCACTACTCCCAAAGGGTTCATGAAAAATAAATTAATGCGTGCTCCTTCACATGACCCACTTTGGTATATCCCTCTGTAGATCAGAACAGAGTAAAAAAATAAAGCCATTTATTTTTGATGTAAGAATGAACAGGCAGGCTTGCGAAAAGGGAATCACTGCTGGTTTGAATGTGCGCTGTGCATATGGCGAAGTAAAGGGGTGTTCACACTCAACTGACTAAAAAACTGAAAAAAACACAAGTCCCTCTCAGACCCAGATCTGCTGCACAGATGGTACACGACACTGGACCAACTCAGCTAAATCTGATAGTTGGAGACTATTCTGAGCACATATGCAACAGAACGCTGAAGCCATTCCATAAAAAAGAAACCCACCGATTCTTTCATTATCATCAGAGCTGAGCTGTTCGACAAAACTTAAGCATCATCACTTTGCCGATTCTTCCAAAGTGCTGTAAAACTAAAAAAAAAACTACTTAAGCGCAAGCGGATATCTGGTCCGACTGATTAGCACTGGGCATCCCGCGCTAATAGGACATAGAAAGCAAGTTGCTACTAAAATCCTTTGTTGTTATAGGAGTCATCCGAGACACACGCGAGTTGTTAGTTTGATAAATCGCCCAATTAATAAAACGTCTTCTAACAGGACCCCTGCAAGCACCGCAGGGGCCTGCAGTACGCCACCAGTTGCTACACTAATTAAAATCATCCGTGTTTTATTGTGATACTTAAGAAGGAACAGTGATGTCTATGAGTTAAGATTCCCCCTCCCTTTCCGAGTCGTCCTATCAATTTGAATTAGGCGGTAAACAAACAGAGAAGACGTCGGAGAGTAATTACAAACGCACAAAGACAACCCAGCAAGCCATGACACATGCCAATAACAGGAGGGGAGCTTTTGTGTACAATCATTATGATTACTTCATCAAATGCAAGTTTTTACAAGCCGAACAAGTCAAACATTCATATCGGAGCTTTGATGAGAGTGACTGGCGTCTCTCAAGAGCTTGGGCGCAGAGCGGTGCTACAGCATGTGGTCTTTGAATAAACATCTGCAGGAAAATGTCTCTGTCAAAACAAGTCCTTGTGAAGGGCCGCTTTGTTCGGGCTGCTATTTCATGCTGAATACCGCAATTGATAAACCGGTAATGTCGTTTGATTGGTTGGATTTGCATAGCACTTAAAAAGGTCAACGACGCCTTTTATCTTTGTGATGTGCATTAAGAATGACAATGGCCTATCATAGTCGATTCTGAGAGTTGATCCCAGCTTTTGATACAGCAGCGTCGCAGGTGCCGCGCCGTTTACGTGCAGTCATTTCGAATTAGTGTCTTCTTCGGATTTGCGGCTTTAAAGTCAAAGAGGTGAGTGATTTATGGCAAGTTTTAGGTATGGAAGATGAATCGGGGCTGATAGAAAGATGTGGAAGAGGTTAATGGAAATTTCAACACTTTGTTTGCGACTCAACCCCTCAGGAAGACGACAAAGGAAGGAGCGTGACCATGCGCCATTGCCGTAAACCACCGTCTCGAGGGGCGACGTGGTAATTAAACCGATCATTAAAGCAAAAACGACTTTAATTATTAATTGGCCGAGTCAGAGTTGTCCTTTACAAGTCCTTTACCTCCGAGCTGCCGTGGCATTTTAAGATTGGCCTTATCAGTCAAACGATTTCACCTTTAGGAGGAGTGGATGGCCACATGTACCTGACAAGATCACAGCTCGCCGTTTCTCCTGGCGCTCAAAATAGACAACCGAATACATGCATTAATTAAGAAAGGAATCAGAATTAGATGCATAAAAGCTTCTGGCTTCTGGAAACCTACTCTTTGTAGGAAAGCAATTTCCTACAAAGAGTAGGTTTCCATAACAAAAATCAATCGACTTTGAAATACACCAACTGCATATAAAAATAAATCTGAGTCCCACAAGATAAACCTCTCAAACCCAATAAATAAAGTTTCCGTTTTGCCTTGGTGTTGTTTTTCAAATGTGATTTACAACCTCTGTTTATAAAAATTAATCTGCTTTTGACTCCAGAGAGGGAATGAATAATCATGCATGCATTATTTAATTTTGTTATTCAAATTTCGACTTATCACCTTGTGTCAAAAATGAATAATTCTGCCTCGACAATATCCGTTTTAGACAGTCGTAAACTAACAGAATGCTAAAAACTGTCATTATTAATTGATGGGTACAGAATAAAAAACAGACGGCTCTGTGTCGTAGAGCAGACTGTCAGAGTGCTCTACAAACATCTCTGCAAAGCTAAGAGACCGTAATCAAGAGATGATAACCTCTCTCTCTTAATAATAGAAGGTCTAAGGACAATGGCATAGGTTCGCTCTCCCTTCCTGCAGCATCTGGAGAAGCTGCTGACTAGATACTCCTGCCTCCCTGCTGGGTGCCAGGGGGGATGATATTTTGTTCAATTTGCATGTGGCAGCTGCATACTTCTATCCAGCTCTCAGCCAATGCACCTCAACTGTTAGTTCCTTTACAACATGCTTAAACAGTCAAGATACAGTAGAAAAGAGTCTGCCGCATTAATGACTCTCATAAACACATTCACACACATGATAAGTGATTTAGCATTCACTGATTCATAGAATTACATGGCCATGTCTATTAAGTAGTCATTTTGCAGGCATTTATATGCACTTTTTTATTTCATTTCTTGCTTAAAAAGCAAAACTATTGTACATAAGATAAAATGCATTAATAATATGAATACATATTAAAGACTTCAATTTATTAAACGTATTTATTTGGATTTTATTTTATGTAAGCATAAACCTCTAGATTTTGTGTTATAAAAGAAAAAGAAAAACTACTAGAATAGAATATGTTTAAGCACATTTTATGAAATATACAAACTTTATTTTTATAACTGCAAATCTTATACAATGTATAAAAACATTTGGCATAGTGATGAATGATTATGTCCCACTCCTTGTGGGACTCGAACCAGAAACCATTTGGTTATGAGCTTCATGATATGCCACACCACCCCAAATACCCTAGTTTCCATTAAAAGCTGCTTTTCTCCAGAGAGCCTTCCCTATCGGACCTTTTCAGGCTGGACTGAAAATAAAAAGCTCTGTGTCCTTCTATAGTTTGCTCAAGCTCATCTGAGGGCGAGATGGTCTTAAAGAAGGTTCTTAAATCTTTTTTGCTGTTGTAACGCCCCTTGGGAAAGCCAAAGAAAGCTCTTTTGAACTTTTATTTGTATATTATAATATACCTTTTCAGCCACTTTCTGAATACAGCTGCACATAAACAAGGGCACTCTATGCCCTTCAGACCTTATCATTTGAGTGCAATTTTTGCGCCGAACAATGACATTAAGCAGCAGCCCTGATGGCTTGAAAACCGCCCAAGGGAGGTCAGCTCCATGGGTGAAACTCATCTGTAAATACTTGAGCATTCATACGCTGTTGGACATCAGAGACTGGCTGGCTTCCATTTGACTGACATTTACATTAGAATTAGCTTCATGGTGCCACGGAGAATATCAGTAAAAGAACCCTTGCGTTTCACCTCTGTGAATCAATCCTCTCATGCATAGCTACGCCACTCATCCTCGCGCACAGATCAAAGACAGTTACTGGACAGCATCACGTCTCATACCACATTATTTCATCAGTCCTTGCAGCATATGCAATTTGAATAAGCAGACAATACTAACATGGCCATATCGTCAACGTTGCCCAAAGCGCCTGAAACAGCCAGATGTTTTGCTGCGATTTAACTTCTGCTTTATGTGGTCATTATTCAATCATATTTTCATCTTTAAAGCAGCAAACGCAATTGCAATGAATGTTACCAAACAGGTTTTCCAAAGATAACCATTGTTGTTATTGTTCAGTACAGTTGACTGATTAAAACAAAACAAAACCAAAAAAACAGGATAAAATTAGAACTGAAGAACAAAGCAGCTTCAAGGTTTAGATTACATGTTTGTGACTTTCAAAAGTTGGAAAAAAACCCATGTATGAATAAACGACTAAATCAAATGAATCGATGAACGAACAAATAAATAAATAATATCATAGTACTGCCTGGTGAAAAAAAAATACTGCACAATTTTAATAGCACACAACAGTTTCAAAGTTGTGATGCATCTGTGTGACATCTAATCCCATCAGCTTAATCAACATCTCGCTTTTTCTTTCTTGCTTCTTGTTGTCATTATTATCTTCCATCTTAAATGCTTCTTAAGCGATTAGCAGGAAGCATCCCCCTGTGCTGTGTTTTGCTGGCCCCTGGAAGCTCAGCGTGGCATCTTCCAAGAAGTTCTAAATTTGGTGAGCTGGGCGAGCTCTGCCCTGAGAGCGCTCCAGTCCAGCGGGAGCGGACTGATGGCAGGAGGTCACCGCGGCAGACGAAGTGTGCGTAGGCGGGAGCGCGAGATAGGAGAGGGGGCGTGTGGACCGTAATCTCTTCCTCCTCTGTGATGGGGGCACATTAGTTCACTTCTCGGCTTGACGAGGGAGAAAAAAGCAGAGAAAGAAAAAATAATAATACTTCCAGCGGTGACAGGCGCTGGCACATTTTCTCTCGTCACGTGCTCAGGTGGTAGAGAAGGCTGGCGAGGGGAGGGAATGAATGACAACCCTGACTAATCCACACAACCGAGTCTTCCGCTGGGTGAATATGTGTTTTTGTTTAAATGGGGCACAAGTGAGTCAGAGCTAAATTAGTTATTAGAGTGCGAGACGCACCTGTAAGGCTAGAGTGCCGATTTTTACAGAAGGTCAATGAGAAGGTCGGACTCTCAGACTTAATCTACATTTTACATGGAAATGTACGTTTCTTATTGCTTGGTTTAATTAAAATCATCCAGGCTGTGACATCCTCACTAGCCATGGCAGAGGGAGTTCTTCTGGGGCGTGTCGAGGTGGTCCGAACATCTCAGTTGGATGGTCCGGTGCACCGCGGTTAGGAGCTGATGGTAGCAGACGACCTGAAAATTAATTAGCGCCTGTTCTCTTTCATGTCAGGATTACCACGTGGGTCGATTTTGCTTCAGAATGTTCAGAATAAAAAAGACCCACACTCTTTCTAAAAAAGCCATCTTAACGTTTGATTGGAGCAAGTGCATACAATATTTTGGGACAATAAAAGCACACTAAAAGGTTTTCAAAGGCATTTGATGTTCAAAAGAGCAATTGTGGTGAGTGACTTTGTGCTCACAGGCTCCATTCATTAAGAACATCGTAATTTCTTCACCCGCTCTTAGTCCAAATGAATACAATCAGCCCAAAAACCGTTCTCGGCCCGTGTTGGCTATTAGTGCGCTCGCAACAAAAACAATGACTACTCAGAGCCCACAATAGTGGGCTCTCTTTCGGTCGTACGAATCAGTGCGGATTTAGCAATGATCACCACGCTCCTTCCAGTGCCTCTTCTAATAAATGAGAACAATAAAAGCCCTTCATTACAATCAAACTTAATCAAACTGCCCTTAAAGAGGAGAGCACAAATATACACGCATGCTCGCCTGCATATGTATATGAAATCAAGGAAGGCAACGGCATTAATCAAGACTTACTGTGGGCAGGAAATTAAATAAGTAGACAAAGAAAGTGCGACCCTTCGCACCCCGGAATATTGAAAGGCTGCGCACTTGGCCACAGCTTCTCATCTATTTATCATTGACATAAAGGTAATAGAGCTTCACAGCAGTGCTAACGATCAACGACAGCCTCCCTCCAAAATAGATGAAAGCTCCCGAGCAATGAGTGGGGCTTCTAAAACGAAAGACAGTGCGGCTAATGAGTAATTAGGCCGTTGTGTAGGGGTACAGGCCTGGGGCTTAAAGGCCACCAGTAATTTGAGGAACTCGACACGGAGATGACACTAATTGTGTCCGTCAGAATGGCATTGATTCTCATTTGAAATAAAACTGGCCCGAGTGCCTTTTTGATGTGCTGTGCTGACAGCTACTGTCTGCCGCTGAGCTGGCTACCCACGAGCCCCGGTTTGCTGCAGAGCCTCCAAATTGGCTCAGCTCTCATGACAGGAGCTGGTGTTTCTGCTGGACTAGGGAATGTTAGTTCGCCTGCCCTTTCTCATTCGCTCTAAACCATCAAATCACTCTTCAGCTCTTAATGGACTCAGGGATTCATTGATAAAAGTACATTAAGGAAAATTCTTTAATGCACTTAAACTCAGAAGGTTTTACAAATAGGCTATTTTCATTACTCTCCACGAAAAGGTCTTGGGTGGCATGCAAAGTGCATCATGGGTGAGGGAAGCAAGGCCCTGGCTTGGGATGCAAAGTTGTAAGGTGGGCTATGTTGATTTATGGGATAGCTTCTCTTATTTTTACTGCTTTTAGTTGCAGGGGTTGAGATTTCGCAAGCAAAATATTTCACACACATTTCAAACAGAAGGCTGACAAACCAAATTTTGAAGTGAATTACATACTTTGTAGAAAATGGAAACACCGAAAATATAGAAAGTAGGATCAAATTTGATTCAGTTCATTTTAAAGGAAAGAAATTCATAGCAGCTCTTGACCAAAATGACTAGTTTTTTGAAGAACACCAGTCAAACATACTTGAAGAGAACTGTGCCGATAAAGTATTTTCAAACACAGCATGTTTTGCGCAAATATTCAATGAGTCTCAGCATGCCATGCTACAAAAATAAGTTTTTTGGAGACATGAATTGTACAACGACAACAAGCATTCCATCTAAGGTCAACTTCTCAAAGTCAACGCCAGCAGCTTTGTTTTTCTTTCTTTTTTCCCATGCCGAGGCAAATAGCTACGCATGAGAACAGCCAATACCGCAAACTGTCTTTCAGTGGTCTAAGAGGGAGGAGGAAAACATAACCCATACTAGAAAACTCAAATAAGATCAGACCACAATTCCCAAATCTGTTTTGTCACATGCTGCAGCTATGCTCCTGAATTTTCATTTAAAAGCATCCTTGAACTGTAAAGCCATCTATCTAGTTCATGTCAACATGACAGAGCTGGAGACATTGTTTAACAAAAAAAAAAGTGTCTTACGAGGATTTCAGGGAAAAGACAAGTACAAAATGTTTTGAAGCGGTGAAGCTCAACACCTCAGAGGTCTTGAACTCTTAATTGTGTCATACTGTGTATGTGTGCTGGAGAAAGCAGGCAAATCTTCTGGACACTGAAAGGTTCATGTCTAAAGCTGCCGTCCAATGGAAGCTGCTTCTGTGCCAGCATGACTTCTTTGTGCGCGCAGTGAATTAAAAGCAGATGAAAAGACGAAAGCTTTCATTACTTCCTGATGAAAGAATCAGCGCAGAGTGAAAAGAAGCACTTTTACAGGCACGCTCAGAATTGCATCTGCATACAGAGATCTTCACATCCGAGTGTGACTTTTCATGCTTTCCGCAAAGAAAGAGTTTGCAAAAATGGAAAATTTGATGATCATTTACTCTCCCCGATGTTCTTCCAAATATGCATGACTTTTCTGTAAAGCAAATGACTGTTTTGTCATTACTACTAAAGTCAATGGGGTCCAAAGCAAACTGACTTCCACCGGTGGGTCAAAAACCATTAAAACCATGTTTCCTCTCAAAGTCATTCAGGTTTGAAATGACACAAGAGTAAATAAATGATGATATTTCAAGTATATCACATTTGTTCCACTATTTTGCTGATTAAGAATGAAGACAATACATAAGCCTGGTTTAGTATGAGCACCAGGACTCAACGTGTCTGAACAACGGCTGATAACCTCTAGGCTTCTGCTCCATAAAGCTCTTTGAGACTATAAAAAGACCAATTCGTCAAGCCCATTTGACTCAGTAAGATGTAAATCTACACTACGTGCCTCAAACTTCCACACCGTCAGCAGTCTTTCACACTTCCGCTTGGAAAAAAAAAATGATGCAGCACTGGCATTGTTGTACATTATGCATGCTTCAGACTCCTCCATCACATCCACCGAGATCAGTTTCACAGATTTAAACACTCATCTCCACCAGCAAACAAACACACACTCGCACACACGCTCGCACACGCGGGAGCTAAGAGGTTAGGTCAGGATAACATTTACAATCCGTAATAATAACATAGGCTAGCTGGCACTTTAATCACCCTTGAACTCAGCTTAGCCCGGCCTTATTGCAGTTATTACAGAGGTAATTCCAGCCACCGCTGAGAATCTTTAGATTTCATTTAAGACTTTTGGGATGATGCTGAGCGGTGACAATGGCTATCCATCTTTCTAAACACTCCTAATCTTAACGGAGGATCCCAGCCTCCGATTGTGCCGTTGATGGATAGCTCTCTGTTTTTTCCCCCCTCCTTTCATCCGGTCTGAGGAGTTTCTGCTATCACAGGAAGCGAGACATGCAGCCAGCCGAACATCCGAGGGACTGTGGCTTTAAATGTGTCGGTCTGTATGTCCTAAAAAATGCTTACTTTTAGACACGGCTATCACTTTTTGGATAACATTCATTATAATACTTACATTTAAAGAATTTACTCTTTTGTCGTTTTTACATTTATGACATTAACATCACACCATGTCACCTAAAGAATGTCTCTGTTAAATATACAAAAGAATATACAAACATTGCTTATCTAGTGATATTTATAATGTAGACCTTTTATTAACAAAACTTTTAAAATTGCTGTCAATACCTTAAAATAGGTCTCAAAAAAACAGCTTAAAATTAGTAATATTCATATTTTTGTAATTATCTATTGGAATCTAAAATTTATGTACATATAAATCTACTTACATTTAAATTTGAATTGCAATTCTTATTTGCTACCTCAATTTAAATTGACCTGTTTTATTATCACCTAAATTTTGCTTCTGTAGTACAAGGATTTCACCTAAATGTAGCCTAAAAAAATCGATTTTGTTCAATTTGTGTAAGGCTGATGTTTTCTTGGCCACAAATAAAATAAATAAAATGTACATGCACTCATCTGTAAATACAGCAATCTGTCAAAATACAGCAAGTTCCCTCTTTTCTCTCTATGAAAAAAAAATTGTACAGCAACTACATTTCAAACGGCAGTAATGAAGTACTTCATGGAAACGTTTTCCCCCCTGCTTTACCTTCCCTCCTCAGTTGAATGCAGGAAGCTTTTAGTCATGCCCCGCAGAACAGATTTGATTGGAGAAGTTTTGGCCCTTAGTCATTCACTGACTTCCACAAGGGAATGGTGAATTTTAAAGGTAACACTGTCATGAATTGAAGTCACGAGATCTTCGGTTTAGTCACACAGGCTGAGAGGCACGACTGACTTATCCCATGGGTCCACCATCAGGCTGTCTTTGATAGGGAGATACCAAGCCCTGTTCTACAGTGTTCAAGAAATGTAAAAAACCACTGACTACAAGAGAAAAACACACATTTTATTCAAATGGAGTGTGTGTGCTTTGGATGGATGCAAGCGAGCGATATGAAGAATCACCACAACAAACAACAATTTTTGTAATTTTTTTGCAACCAAGAAGCGTCTAAGCAGGACCTTACTCTAGTAAACTAGGAGAGGCCCAAACAAGCTTAACTGCTCAGGATTCAAGGTAAACATCTCACATCCCCTCTGGATTTAAGGCAAAGCGGGCAGTTTTTGTTGCGAGGTGTCCCAGTAAACAGTACCAGATTAACAAATGTGGCTGGTTAATAAAAGGAAACTCCATTTATTCTTCCCAGAATGAGATCTGAGAGGATGTGGATAAGATCATGTATTCAAACTGTTTTCAAAACTGTTTAAGTTTTTATTAGGGCTATCAAAAATAACGCGTTAACGGCAGTAATTAATTTTTGTCGTTAACTACGTTAATTTTTTTAACGCATTTCACGCATGCGCAGTGTGCCGAATTATTTGTCAGGAAAGTGGGACAACAATTACCTCGGAGTAACTGCAC